>VDFB02118880.1:0-49058 GCA_007258455.2 Sequoia sempervirens
AAAAGTAGGTGTATATCTGAC
The DNA here is from genome assembly GCA_007258455.2 of Sequoia sempervirens. Classification (NCBI taxonomy): domain Eukaryota; kingdom Viridiplantae; phylum Streptophyta; class Pinopsida; order Cupressales; family Cupressaceae; genus Sequoia; species Sequoia sempervirens. The sequence goes on from VDFB02118880.1 coordinate 22, forward strand.
CAACCTAAGTACAAGCATAAATTAAAATTATTTTTTGAAATTTTCAATATGAGTAGAGGACTCATTCTTGAATGTGCCACAATTTGTTTTCTAATTTTTTTGCAAGTAAATAATTAGTTATGAATTTCTTATTAAATAATTTTTAAAAATATTAAAAATTGTTTGTTTGACCACCATAACTTGGTAAAAAATTTATGAAATTCAATCTTTTTTCTTTATCCTATAGTATGGAAAGCATAGAATGTGCTTCATCTTTCTGATTCAAAAAATGTTAAATCATTTAAGAATTATAGATTTTTCTTAATCAACCTATAAATCAAGACTTTAGTCAAAATACATGAAGAAAATCAATAATAATTATATATTAATTCCAAATAAGGCATAGCTTATATTCGTGGAAAGCTAATAATTTACTCAATAAACCCTTTTTGTTTCATAAAATTTGCATGAGAAAAGAGTCGTCAACAACTTTTTTGTCATACCACCACTTTTTTGACCCCCATGATCCTACACTCACCCATATTGTAAGAAGGTTCCTAGCCCAAATGAAGGAAAGGGGTATACTCCTTCTTCAAGAGGTAAAAGCTATAGGATTTATTTTGGAAACTAATCTAGAAAGTTCATCTAGGGGGGAGGCTTCACAATATCTCACTAGGCATGATAAGGGGAAGGGTGGTGTGGCCATCCCTTTATCCAAGGACTGGGAGCAATTTGTGTCTGATTATAGTGTTTCTCCATGCAATTGAGTGGTTTGGGTCATTATAAAAAAGGAGGAACCATGCTTTTGTATTTTCTCTATCTATGCCCCAAAATTATAGGGATAGGATCCATCTATGGAATTGGCTTCATAATCTACAAGACATCCCATAGATCTTGGGGGTGACTTCAATCTTTTTGAAAGAAATGAAGATAAATGGGGTGGTGTAAATATAGAGTGGAAAGGAAATGAAAGGTATTTTTGGTAGAGAATGAAGGCTAAGCTGAAATTAGAGGATCCCATTGAATTTCAAAAAAGGGAATGCACTAGTATTTGGTTCACCTAATGCAATGCTAAAAAAGGGGGAGAAGGATATATTGTAGGCTAGATAGATTCTACATGAATAAGGGTTTTTTCTCAATTGAACTAATGAGGGAAAGGTACAAAGTGGAGGTAATTCTCTTTACCCTTTCAAACCACCACCCCATTATGGGAAATTTATGTCTTAAGATGGGAAAAGTGAAAGAAAGAGGTTCTTGAGAGGGGTTCCTCCTTAATATCAAACTACTTAATGACAAGGAGTGCAAGAATTTCATTGAATCTATCAAGGAAAAGAATAAGTGGATGTATAAAGGAATGAGTGACATTGATAGATGGAATATTAATGTGAAAGGCTGGAAGGCTCTTTTCTAGCCAATAGATAAGAAAATGACTATGCATAGGAGGTAGGAAGAAGGCCTCCTAAAAGAACATTTTATTAAAGTTAAATCTAGCCTCTAGGAGAGGCCAGATGATGAAAATATAACCAAAAAGTTGAATATGGAAAATAGTGCCTTGAGGAGGATTCAAGTAGTCAAAGTTAAAGGATTAAGAATAAGGGCCAAGATGAACTAGCTAGAAAGTTGAGCTAGGGGGTCCAAATTCTTCTTTAAGTACATCAAGGATAGATAGGAAAGGGTGCAGATTGATCAAATCTAAGTTGATGAAACAACTCTAACCAAGCAAGATGACATGTAAGGAAGCAATTTTTCTAGTTTTATAAAGGCCTTTTTACTTTGGAAGGGGTGAAGGAAGATAGCTGCAAAGCCAAGGAATTTATAAAGAAAATTATCACAAGGAAAATCAACGAAAAATAGGTGGTTGATTTGGGTAAATCAATCTCAAAGGATGACATAAAAAGGCCATCATGTCTTTGAAAAATAACAAAACCCTTGGAGTGGTTGGCCTCCCTATTGAATTTTATAAGACATTCATTGACTAGGTTTATGAAAACTAGTATTTAGTATATAACTAGGCCTTGGAAAGAGGATCACTAGGTAGGGATATTAACAAAGGAATCATTATGCTACTCCCCTAGAATGGAGATAAAACCTTAGTCAAGAACTAAACCAACACTTTTTTATGTTTCTATAGACTTCTCTTGCACTCTTAGGATCTTCCACCTAAAAGGAGAGATATAAGAAACCCAAAATTGAAGTGGTTCACTCAAATAAGGTATTGTATGATGTAATTAGGACTAAATTAAATGTTGTAAATGAAACTAAATGATGTAATTGACTGATTACTGATGCAAAACCTACAAAATATGCAATGTTTGAAAACATAGTGAGATATGGAAGAATGAATAAAACATGAATAAATGAAAAGAAAAATTGAAAGAGGTTGATCAGAGTGCACCTAAAGGCAGATTGTAGACTTGAGAAAGCATAAATCAAAGAAAAATAGACCAAGCATCATGAGAGAAAGACCTAAAAGACCATGAAAATTTTAATGATCTATTTTTCTATGGTACATTTAGCCCTCACATTAGTGAGAGGATGAACTTGCTTCAGGGTATGTGCAGGATCATAATGGGCCAAAAAGTGGTGATATGATGGGTATGTGTAGGGTATGTGGCCGATGATTTTATTTTTACCCAAAATTGATGAAACGAAAAGGGTTTTTAAAGGAGATTCTCAGCTTTCCACCAATATAAATTATGCTTTACTTTGAATTTAATAAATAATTATTATTCATTTTCTACTTGAATTACGACTAAAGTCTTGATTGATAGGCTGATTGAAAAACATCTATAGCTTTCAAAAGATATCACATTTTTTGAATCTAAAACATGCATCACATTCTATGGTTAATACTATAGGATTAAAAAAATGAATTTCATGAAGTTTTGACCAAGTTAAGGTGGCTTATATGGTTTTTATATTTTTAAAAGTTGTAATAAAAAAATCATAATTAATTATTTACTTGGAAAAAAATTACAAAAAAAATGCATCACATGAGATCATGAGTACTCTATTTATATCTAAAAAATTATTAAAAAATATTATCATTTTATTGTAGTTAGGGTGGTCAGACAGACACCTACTTCTTATTTTTTCCTTGAAATTTAAGTACTACTACTTTGAAATTTCAAATTTTCACCAAATAGATTTTTTTTCTAAAATAAACCTAGTAGTTTAGAAACTACATTCAATTTTCCACAAATTCTATTCTTACATATTTTTTAAATAATATGGATAACTTATTCATATTTTTACACCAAGTTTCCTAACTCTAATTTTTCTGAATTTTACACCACTTAAGGGCCTATTTTTTCCATGATGATCCTAGAAATAACCTTCAACTTCACACTAAAGTAGCCATGAATATTGAGAGGGATCCAAATGCACTTATGCTAGCAAGATGGAATAACAATGATCAAGAGGGATGATCAAGCCCCCAGGATGAAGATCTGGCAAACTAAACATAAGAATAAAGGAACACACAAGTGAAAGAGAAAGAGAGAAGGAAGAATCAGATTAAGCTTCAATAATTTATCCAACTAGTTGTGGATTATATCTAGGTTGTTTGTTTGGAAATGTGTACTCACTTTAGGGTGATAGAACTCATAGCGGTCTACCAGGTGAGAAGACCCAAAAGGGTGAAGTACATATGCTAGTTGGTATGCACTCACAAACACATAGGTGGATATGGGGAAATTCATTCCACTGAAGGGGCTTCCTACTTAACCATATTAAAGTTATACCTCCTAATAACTTTAAAAAGGAACCACAAAGGAAAAGGTCAGTTCATGCATCATGATACAAGCAAAGCTTCATATGCTTAAAACTCATGAACAAATGCAAAGGTACCACAAGAATGCAAGTTGCATTATGGATGGTGGAAAAGATGCAAAAATGTAAAAACATAAAATATAAAATATGTTCAAAGGAGTCTTGTTAAGTTCATGCAAGGTCTGTCACTTAGGGAACATTACAATTTCTAATGTCTCCAAGATAGGACCAATCAAAGAATAAAATATTCACTCCTTAGGGGGTGAAATGTGTCACATTAGACCACTAAGAGGAATGTAATATGCTAAGAGAGATCATCCTTATGAAGGACATCACACCCAATGTCATCCACAAAGTGATGAACACATTGTATGAAGTGACAAGGATACACTAAGGACCAAAAATGAAAATGAATAATGATGCCAACGTATGCCCCCCACTTTAAAGGAATTGCTATAGACCATTCTATGAGAAATTACTTTAAAGTAGCAAAGGAAAACTTGAAAAAAGAAAACAAGACATGAGGTCCAACTTGGAAAGCCCCTATGCCATATCATATGTTTCCAAGTGAGTTTTCTTCATGTGAACAAAAAGGAGAGAAAAAGAAAAGGAGGTTGCCCCCTAGAAAGGAACACAACAAACACATAAAGGATCTATGGATTTGGGGTCAGTATGCTCGTTGCTGCAATATTTTTATTAAAGAGCTCGGAACTGTCATCATTCCCCAAAGCACATAGAACTAGAAGAATGACACAAAGGGAGCAAAAAAAAAAGAAATTATGGTTTGGGTCAACATGGAAGAGACATTGTGTCTCAATGCTTTGCATCATCACCAAAAGGAAAACACAAGCGAAAATAAAATGAAAAGGAAAAAGAAAAGCTTTGGGTCAACATGAAGGAGACATTTTGGTTTCAATGCCTTGTGTCATCCCCATAAGGAAAAGTGCAAGAAAAATACAAAGTAAAAAGGGAAAGGGACCAATTGGGTCAACATGGAAGAGACATAAGGCATCTCAATAGTTTGCATCATCCCCAAAAGGAAAAACACAAAAAAAAAAGTGAAAAAGAAAAGGACCTTTTGGGTCAACATGGAAGAGACATAGGGTGTCTCTACACTTTGCATCATCCCCCAAAAGGAGAACACAAAACAAAAGCAAAAAAGGATAAAGTACGACATATAGAAGAATAGAGGTACAAATAGAGGAAGTGTACAAAGAGAGAGAACATCAAACACATATTATGAGGGAACATGATATGCACATAAAAGCACACCAAAGAAAAGAAAAAGAAAAAGGAAAATGCAAGTCAACCATCTAACAATTCATCCACCTCCCAATCATGTTCAGTGTATTGCAAGGGAAGTTGAATGTCCAAAGGAAGAATTGCAACTGTCCAACTAGGAGATGTGCTAGGTTATTCACTTGGTTTAGTAGATTTATCATTTAAGCTCATGGTAGATGAAAATAAAGAGTTTAGATTGTTATGCACTTCTTCATCTATTCTTGTGATCTCCTCATCATCATCATCATCAAGATTGATTATGATAGGAGGACAGAGGGTAATTTCCAAGGAAGGATGTATCAGAAGCTGTGGTTGTTGGATCAGATCATTTTGTTGTGAAGGTGGGATTGTACTATCTTGTGGTGGGTCAGGAGGAGGAGGGTGATCATTTATTGCTTATGTCAAAGGCAAAGGTTGATTTTCTTTGTTGTTTTTGTGTTGTATTTGATGAGCAAGGAGACGAAAATGACACCTACACTCCCTAGCACCGTAGTTTCTTTTAATTTTATTTTGAAGCTGTTAAGATGTAAGAGAAGGTTGATCCAACATAGGTTCCTTTTCTTCCAAAGAGGGAAGAATGGAAGAAATCGAAGAAGATGGATCAATCACTTTCTCTTTGGATTTATAAACTTGTTTAATGTGAGGAGGCATGACGAGATTGTTTTCATTTTCTTTTGTTTGTTTAAACGATGAAGGGGAAGTGTCTATGGCTGGTTACTCAGGAGGTTATATTTTTTGTTTAGTTTCAAACTCAAGCTGAAGCATGGTCTCATCTAGGATAGGAGAAGTGGAAGTGGATGGGGACATGTGATGAAGAGATAATTTGGCTATTCATTTGGCTTTTAACTTTTGATAGGAAATGAAAAAAAAGTATTTTCAAGGGGTGATGGGTTCCATAGGTTTAGGCCAAAAGGTTTCTAAGAAAAAATTACCCTTAGAGGGAAATGGATTAAAGACACTATGATCTGTATGGTAAATACTCCATTTCCATGTAGAAACGTCAAACATCTATGAATAGCTGAAGGGACCACTCTCATCGAGTGAGGCCAAGGATGGCCTAGCCACAGACAAAAATGATCTAATTGTGGAATGATAGAAAATGTTACATCCAAAGTTTTCGGTCCTATCTGTAATGGGAGTACGATTGACCCAATCATGGGGAACACAAAACCAATATCTGTTTTAATCCATGCAGTTGGTTTTTTATAATCATCTTGATAAAGTTCATGTAATACTAAAAACTCTTCCATGATCACATTCTCGCCACAAGCGGGATCTATTAATATCCCATTAATGGGATTATCATAGATTCGGTTGACTATGTAAAGAGGACCATCAGGAAGATTTTTAAGTATATCATGAGAAGTAAAAGTAATATCAAGAGATTTTTTGGTTTGGCCCTTATGAGGGATAACGTCTATCATATCCACAAGTTCATCCATAGGATTAACTTGGGTAAAATTTGGATTAATATCAAGTTGTTCATTATTTGTATCAATGTTCATCACATGAGTGTTTGAAGGTTCACTAGCCTTGACAAATGAAACATTTTGTTTAGGCATAGGGTTGGTAAAGATTTGTAAATTCTGATTAGGGGGTACAACAAACTTATTTCCTTACTCATTGACACCCGCAATGGGAAAACGACAAAAAATAATGAGGTCTTGAACTATGTTTTTGAGATGCTTACATTGTTTAGTGTCATGTCCATTTTGGTGATGAAAATGGCAATAAGCATTAGATTTAAAGGTGGGTGGTAAGGGCTTGGTGGTATCAATTGGTTTAATATCAGGAAAAGTGATAATTTGTTACTGGAGCAATTGATTCATTATGTTTTGGAGAGTATTGGGTAAGGGGGCAAATTGTCTCTTTGGGTCCCCATAGGTAAAGGGCACCGTTGCTTTAACAACTACCACTTGACTCTTAACAGGTTGGGTTGGTTGCAGAGAAGGTAGATTGAACTATAAAAATCCTTTGTTTGGTTTTCTAAATTTTTGTGCATTGTTTGGTTGTTTTTCTCAAACTTCTCAACTCGGTTAGAAGTGGACTTTGAATCATGACTAGAAACCGAGCGGTGATAGTCACAAAGGGTCGTGCATAAATGCATGAATGAAGGAAATTTCATCATAGTTAACTTATCCTAAAGGTGAGTATGCAAGTTTTTGATAAACATATTTTGCATATGTGAATCAGGAATCTTGACATCAATTTGAGCATATAATGACTAATAACATGAAATGAAATTAGTTACTTTTTCATCTGCATTTTTTTTACATTTGATTAAATCAGCCATTATCTTTTTGGGAGTCATATGGACTTGGAAATGACTTATAAAGGAATCAACGAGTTCATTAAATGATCATATTGAATGATTGGGTAAGTTTGAGAACTATTGATGATGATTTTACTCATAGCAAATAGGGCAAATAAATTTTTCACACACAAGACCGAAAAGAGCCTATCCTTCTTGAAAGATATGGAACAAAGACAACCTAAAATGGGATTCTACATTTATAGGACAAATATTGGCTTTTGTTCAATCCCAAGTCTCCAATAACCAGGTCATGGTTGCACTAGGGTCACTCTCGGGTACTGATGTGATATTGTTGTTAATCTCAAATTGACTATGGTTGTAAATTAAATATTTTGGGTATTGAATTCTCAATTGAAGCATTAGATTCAAGTATCATGAAACCAAAATATTTGTAATAACATTTCATAAACACAAAAAATTATTTTCTATCACTTAAGTAGATTTAGCATTAAGCATCCATCAATTTCATAGAAAACAAAATATTTTCAATAAAATTTCATCCATTCATTCAAATTTTGGAACATTTTTAAGAATTTAAACATCTACTCTAAAATAAAGCATAAAAAATATTGAAAATTAAAAGTTTCTCCTGGTTATTCTCCATGGATTCCCTAAAGAATCAATTAAAATAGAGAAATCTGCTTTGTACTCCATTAGATTGCTTCACAGCTACATATAAAATGGTGCAAGCTTTTAAAGAGAGGGGTTTTATTTCTGGACACTGAGTAGGTTTTGTATGCACCCTTAAACAATGCAATATATAGTCTTGTTTAGTTGAACCACCAAAACCAACTACAAAAGATACTAATATAGGTAGCTATCTAATAAGCTCTGATATTAATCAATTTTTACATGCATACAAATTTTTACACTAGAATGGTTTAGAAAATAAGGAAAAAAGAACAAAACTTAAAAGTTTATGCTCCTCCAACATCTACTCTGAACTTAAAATAAAAAAGAAGATCCTCTAGCCTTTTATAGAACACAAGGCTCAGACAAGATAAGACAACTACATGAGAGGAAATCCAAGGGACCAATCTCATCAAGGCACATAGAATGTAGTGACCAATAGGAGAATTGTAATTGAATTCAAAGGAAGTCAACTCCAGTTACACATTGAAGCTCTTCAGGTGTTGATCTTTAATCTTTGCTAGGATGATACTTCAAATCAGGATGGTGTGTAGGGTCTTTCCATACATTCAGAATGAAAAAGTATAATTTTCACCCCCACACATCACTTGGATCTAGTTTTGTCACTCTCGAGAATGGGCTCTCCTGAAAATAGATGTTTTCTTCCACAGCCTATGAAATACTAGGATCCCTAGCACTTTGGTGGACTCAAAGCCCTTGACATTATGATCTCCAAGAATAATGGAACCAGAATAGACATGATTCCATCCATGATTCAAGTTTTCCTAACTATCCATACCCAAACTTTGCATCACAATTGATATCTCCTACAATCACAAATTCCACACATTAAATCCCTTTAAAAGAAAGATAACATTTATAACATCTCATGTAAATAAAACCATTATTCAAATGTTAATATAAAATATCGTAACTAACATGCTTTCAAGCATATCATAAATCCTTGCAAGTATACCAAATCACTAGGATCATTAGAAAAACATAATATTTTAATATTTTCACTTCTCACTACAACCTCGTACCTGGTATTCAGCTTTACCCACTTACTTTCTCAGACCTCGATTATATCAAAACTCCATTATACTGAACTCCTTCATACCATACTAGAGCCTTCCATTTGAACTTGCATTACCTTCCACCTTTCTCATGTTTTGAGGACCCGATATCTGGTGCTCGAAACACTTAGTATCTAGTGCCTGAAACACTTACATTACAAAGTACTTTTATTATTAAATATTTTTCTCTTTACTTCTGGTGCTCTCCCAATCTAATAGATCCTACCATAAGAGTTATATTTTTCCACTTGGGTCCCCAAGTCTTTTCAGTCTTGGGGCATGTTGTGATACCACACAACAAGAACCACTCCAATGTTGTTTCTTTTAAGGTCATAGGAAAAAGTTTACCTAATAGTTTATATCATCAAGGACAAAATCACTGTAAAATGTTGTATAGGAATTAACATGATTAGTAGGGTCTCCTTTACCTCTGTACTTCTCAAACCTAGGCATCTCAATTCCCTATGGCATTTGTGTTCTCAAGATCTCTAGAGATAATGGGCTACTATGGACATGATATGTGGGTGGAGCATTTTGACTTTGGCTAATAGTGGATATTTGTTGTTGCATGGATGAAATAGTGTCAAAAAGTTGTGTAATAATGGAATCAATGTAAGTGGTATGAGGTGGAAGGGAAAATGGTGATGGAGTGTATGTAATGTGAGGAGAAGTGAAAGTAACACTAAGAGGGGTGAAGGTAGAAGATGGAACATTCGATGCCATAAAAGAACTAGGAATGCTAGTTGGAATAGTGAAAGGAGTCACATGACTAACTTGTTGCATGATTGTTGTAACTTGAGGAGTGGTATAGGTTGGTATGGATGCTATGGTTGAGGGGGGAGGAATGTGAGATCCTCCTTGGATCACAACAATGTTTGTTGAGTGGGATATGGAAGGAGCATGTTTGTTGTATATCTCAACAATTTGTTTCATAACTTGTAAGCCATCATCACTTTCAATCAAATGATGAAGGTTTTCTATGGAAGGTATGGCAATGTTGGAAATGTTTTCAACTGATAAATCTTATTGTAAATGTGAAAAATCTTAATGAATACTAATAAATTTATCTTGCAAAATGGAAATAGTTTTTTTGTCAACATGCATTAGATGGGAAGGTGAAGTCATATGAGTGGTAGTATCCATGCCTAATGCACCATTGTCCATACTAGTTGTAGGATCCCTTAAGATCCCAAGGTCCACAATGAAAGTGTTATTGCAGGAAGCCACGAGTCTAGAAATTCATCTCACTAAAGTATTATCAATGGGGCACCAGACATTGATAAAAGTACCACAAATGGTAAGGTTGATGAAAATGCAATGCAATCTAGGAGTTCAAAATGAAAATAATAGAAATTCTATAAACTAAAACAGAAAAACAACAAAAAACTGAATTACAGTAAATACCCATAAAATGCCTAAAAATTCAATTTAAAATGTGCAGGTGGACTGATTCACTAGGGTGGCGAATGAGTCCAAGTATGAGGTTTTTTTCTATTTTTCAAAAAATTTAAAATGATGTCTATGCTTTTCAGATGAAAAATGAGGATGGAAATGCAAATTTTTAGTTTTTAAATGATATGATATGCAAAAATGAAGTCTAAATGAGCCTTTCACTAATGCAATTTGAGAAACCCTAGGATGCAAAAACAAAAAAACCCTAATTGAATGTTGATGCAAATGAAACCTAGGATGCAAGATACAATTAAAATCAAAAAGATAAAGTGTTCAATATGCGGGTTCACCAAAATGAACCAATATTTTTGTTTGTTTCTATAGACTTCTCTTGCACTCTTAGGATTTTCCACCTAAAAGGAGAGAGATAGAACACCAAAAATTGAAGTGGTTCACTCAAATAAGGTATTGCATGATGTAATTAGGACTAAATGCAATGTTGTAAATGTAACCAAATGATGTAATTGATTGATTAGTGATGCAAAACCTATGAAATATACTAGAACGAACTAAAACATGAATAAATGCAAAAGAAAATTGAAAGAGGTTGATCAGATTGCACCTAGAGGTAGATTGTAGACTTGAGAAGATTTTGAAATGCTAGAAAAATCATTGTTAATGACTAGTGGGACTCATTTTCCACTAATGGAAAATCAGTCCTGTTACTGGTAAAATCTCCTAAAACAGGTTTTCGACTGTTGGGAATTGGAATATGATAAAATCACCTTTTTCATCCTTAAGGTGGGACTCATTCACCATTGATGGCGAATCAATCCTCCAAAATTTTGTGAAATCAAAGGTCAATTTTGTAGCTTCAGATCTGCACTTGTCTTCTTGTTGGGTTGAGGGAGTCAAATCTATAGAAAATGGACTATAGGTTGTGTCCAAGCTTGAAATAGGGTTTAGTTGACTTGAAACACTTTGTTGACTTCTTGTCCACTTTTCAATACCTAATTACTTAGAAAATTGCATACAAAAGTCTGTAAACACACATGCAAAAGGGGGAAAATGGTTAAGGGTTAGGGAATAGGGATTTTCCTTCGTCAAATCCCACTTTGGTAATCAAACCCTTAATGAAGAAATGAAATGAAATGAACAAGGAATGATAAATAAACAGCATGCAAATGTCCTAAACTCACAACTTTGTTGAAAAAATATGAAGATATATCAATGGATGCTCCAAGATGCTTGATTGAATGATGCAAAGTTCTTAAATGCTAATTGATGCTTAGTGAATGCACGTGAATGAGGAGATCTAACGTGAGAAGAAAAAAACTTATTCATACACATCTCTACCCTAATAACTCAATGATACCTCATCACAAGCTGACATAAGGTATTTTTAAATAAAAACCAGAAAGAAAATTTTAATTATTTTGAATTTGGAGCCAACAAGGACTCATTTGCCACCCATGGCGAATGGGTCCCACCTTGGGCTTGCAAGTGGGTGTTAGGAATTAAGTCACATTTAATGTTGATTTTTGGGTTTACATTAAAAAATAGAGTTAATTAAGTCTTGTAGTGCATAAAGGGGTCAAATAAAGCATAAGAAAGGTGTAATTAGTGAAATTAAGCCTAGAAAAGCATGAAATATTGTTACAAGACTTTACAACACTTTAGATTAGGACTTTGTAAGTGATGAAAAGGTGATTTTTAGGTGAATTGTAATGAAAAGAGTCTAAAAATGTGTAGAAATGTGTTACAACACCCTCACGAGTCATCATAATTTGAATATTTAGGACCTAATGTGAATGCATAAGTTACATTGCAACATTAAATCAAAACAAAATATACCAAGAATCATGCGATAAATACCTAAAAGACCATGAAAATGTCAATGATCCATTTTTTATGGTACAAGAACTAGAGGTCAATTACCCTCCTAAATGTTTCCTATAAAGTCTTGGAAAAAAATTTAGCAAGAAGATTGGTAGATGTCTTACCAACCTTCATAAACAATACTCAAATGGGTTTCATAAAAGGGAGATATAATCTTGAAAGCCTCATCACTAGTTGGGAGGAGATAGATTGGGAAAAATAGACTAAGCAAGGGGTAGTTATGTTCCTTCTAGAATTTAAAAAGGCATACAATACAATTGAATGGTCATTTATAATGTTGGTTTTAGAGTCTTTTGGCTTCCAAAACTCTTTTAACAATATGGTTAAAAACTTATTCAAAGATGCAATGACATAGGTTGATGTGAATGGAACCCTCATATATTAATTCACACTAGAGAGATCGATATGAGTTAAGAGACAATATCTCACCCCTTGTGGTCAAAGGTATTACCTTACCTAAGAATTATAAGGAGCTCATTAACATTCAATTTGTAGATGGCATTGTAATATTCCATAATCTAGAGGAAGAGAATATGAACAAGCTTATGGATAAGCTCAATACCTTCTGTCAACCATCAGGTGCCAAAATTGTACTTGCCAAATCTTGCATGTTGGTGTGGAATGACAGGTCCCCCTGAATGGATAAAGAAGTTAAAATTTCAATTAGGGGGGACCTCGTAAGTTGGTAAGGTATCTCAACATTCTCTTTTCCATAGACCCCAAATTAAAGTAAATGTCGCTTTAGATCAAGGAGAAGATTGAAAAAAAAAATTGACAAGTAGAATAAGCAATACCTGACCTTTGCTAGAAGATTACAAGTTTTCCAAAATATTTTATCCTCCTATAGAAGATACTGTGCATCAGTTTATTTTTTTAGTTATTATCAAATTAATGAAATCCAAAAAAGGATAAGGAAGTTTATGTGGTCCAATTGAAAAAGGAATAGGAAAAGGCATGTTGTAAAATAGGAATGGTGTACTATTTCCAAAAAAAAGGGGTGGCCTAGGCCTAAAGGACATGAGACTGTAAGGAATTGCCTTGGAATCCAAGTGGATAATTGGTGAATTGGAAGGAGAGGAACCCTAGAAGGTCCTCATTAGAAAAAAAGTAATGAATGCAATACCCAAACAAGTTAAATCATTGGAACTTCTTCATTTGTGTGATATTCTTAATAGTGTCAACCCTATAACCCCTACAATTTCCAATGTATTCAAAACAATCTGGAAGGAATAGGAGGTTGTTAAGAAGAACATAACTAACTTCCACTTCATCAAGAATGGTTATAGCATCATTATGGCACATAGGTCTATATGGTGGAACTTGGAGCACAAGGGCATACTACTAGCCTTAATTCAAGGCTGCTCAACCAAAAGATAGGGAAAGAACCTGTGATTAAATGTTTTAATGATATTCTAATGAATTTGGAAAATTGAAGGGGTGGAATGAACTAAGTTAACAATTTAATCTCCCTCAAAGTAATTGGAGAAAATACACCATTTTAAAAGAATCCTATAAAAGCATCCATTTTCTTGTAGAAGTTAAGAATGATAATCTTCAATACTGAGAATTGTAGTGGTCCAAGGATGGAAAATCCTTTTTGAAATTAAATACTAAAATAATTTATTGCTTCTTGACTAAAAAAATTGATGTAACTAAATAGGGTAATAAAATTTGGGATATCAATCTTAACAAAAATCAATGGATAAAATTCTTTAAGAAGAACTGGTCAAAAGAATTGAAACCAAAAAAGTTTTTTAAGGTGGATATTGCTACTACAAAGGTTACAATTTAAGATTAAACACAATGAAATTGATATTTGTAACTTATGTAGGGTACCTGAGTCCGTCAAACATATATTTTTTGATTACTTGTATGCTAAAGAAATCTAGATGTTATTTTACAATGATCAAAACATTTAGGGGAATAATTCAATGAGACCAATCTAGAATTTTTTTTTTTTGATAAATAAGGTTCTCTCTCTTTGTTTGGTTGTGTTTATTCATTGAAATATTATGGGTTATTTGGAAATCTTAGAATGATGACAAGTTTAAGGGACATCAGAGGGTGCTTACTGAGTCTTACAAGAGGCTCATCATGTATAATGTTACCATGCAGGTGTATATAACCAAAGAGATCTGAAAGGATAAATTTTGGAAGTTCCTAGAGAAGAAAACTATTGGAATTGATATACAAGAGGCAAGGTATGGGCATACTTGGTAGGACAGACACCCATGGGTTGAGATCTTCCTAAAAGAACTTCATGACTTTCAAAAAGAACTTAAAGAAGGTACAAAGAATAAAGAGGGAGCAACACATGCCAGTAAAGCTATGGAGGGGAGAAAGGTAGTGGTTGAGCAAGAAGCAATAGAAATTGGTTAGTATGAAAGCTACATCAAGGTGTTACATGCGCATTGGCTAGTAATGAATGAACTTTTTGAAGAGATGGTCTAATTTATATAGTATACTATCTACAAAGCATTATCACATTTTGTAATTATGTTGTAAGTAACCTAGGGTATATGTTATAATTTTGCAATCTTGATGAATGTATCCATGGTGAATCATTGTAAATGTTTGTAACCTAGTGTAATATGGGATCAAAGACTCTAATATGTTGTTGGTGAACAAAAAAAACACTTGATATGTAATTCTCTATATCTAATATAAAAAAAATGAGAGGACCTAGGGGATTTAATTAAAAAATTCACATTATTTAATCAAATAGGATGAAAATTAATATGAAAGAGGTGAATCAATCCAATAATTTTGATTATCTGATTAATTTAATTACATAGTTAGTATTATTTAATTAAATAGTAAAAAATGGTCGAATCAAGTCTAAAACGGTGTTAGAAATCGAGCTCAAATGTATGATATTGATCAGGACAATTTTAAGTGTCTACGCTAGGAAATAACTTCTTGGCAATATTTTTTGAAGCGTTGTGGGGATAAAAAGTATGAAACTAATTGATGGATTGGAAAATGGATACCTTTTTGGGATATCACACTTTTCTCATTCAACCATTCACTAATGTACTAAGAGTACTAATTGGATTGACTAACAGCCTCACAAGGTAAGCCAATTCTCAATTAGGAGGGTACTAGGAAGGGATTCTTAAGTTCTAAGGGGTTCACCACCAAGAAAATTCTTGGAAAATATTTTTTTTGAAAACATGTTGTGATATACAAAATAACCTCAAACTAGAAATGCAAGCTAAATGAAAGATGCAAATGATGAAATTATGCTACAGGGAGATGGTATGTGTGCACGTGGGAAATCTGAAGATGCTATGAGGACTCTAGAAATGCAAAGAGGCTACCAAAATATGTTGTGGATGACTATGATGCCCAAGATGGCATATTAGTCCCCTTGTTGTTTTTCAGGGAAAATGCAATGTCTTTGGATCTTGGAATCGGATGTCTGAAATTTTTTGAAAATTGAGCTTGGGAGGACTAAGACACCCAAGATGATGTATTAGTCATGTTCTAAATTTTTGAAAACTATGAATAGGATCCTAAGCTATTAAGTCTGCACTCACTTCTCTTTTGATCTTAGGTTTTGAATCTTCTATATATGGCATGTAGGTGAGTTTCCATGAAGATGACAACTTTTTAATGAAACTTTTGTAACTTTTCACTCCAAGTGATCTTCAAGTCCACAACCTAGATCTGCAATCACAAATATGCAAGAGATCAAAAAAATTGTTGTTTGTTAGTGAATGGGGGTTTGCCTTGGTCAAACCCCTTGTTGGTAATTAAACCTTGAAATTAAATGAAATGAAATTGAGGAATGATGAGTGAACAACAAAAAATGTTGCAACTTACCAAACCCTTGCAAATTCTACAAACTTGTGTGCAATGGCTGCAATGGATATGGATCTTGAATGCTTGATAGATAGTACTTGAATTGCTTGCTTGAATCAAAACCCTACATCACAAATGTTAGCACAACAACACACGTGATGAAAGAAAAATCTTTGATATGATGCTTGAATCTGAAAATAGCTCAAAATGCTTGATTCAACTATGTTCTTGAATGCTCTTGTGAGCTCAATTATGATATAATAAAAGATCTCACAAAAGACTTGGGTTGAAATGAATCAAGTAACCTTGTATTTATAATTATCTATGCTTAATATCTTGAAATTATATCACACCAAGCTGACATATGAATTCATTGATTAAAGGAGGCTAAATCCC
Organism: Sequoia sempervirens; assembly: GCA_007258455.2. Taxonomy (NCBI): domain Eukaryota; kingdom Viridiplantae; phylum Streptophyta; class Pinopsida; order Cupressales; family Cupressaceae; genus Sequoia; species Sequoia sempervirens. Next base: position 16,564 of record VDFB02118880.1, read on the forward strand.
ACCATAATTTGAAATTAAATCTCAAAAAATGACTCAAGGAGGACTAAGATACCCTAGGTGGCGTATTAGTCCCAAGTCATAAAAACTTGGGGCACAAACACCAAAAAGGGGCCCAATCCAGAGAAGCCAAAATTAGGGTCTCGAGAGCCTCAGAGGACTAAGACGCCCTAGGTGGCATTTTAGTCCCAACCTAAAAATCAAGGACACACTAATGGAGTCACTAAATTAACATTTATGCATTGGAGAATGTGGGGATTAACTAGAAAAAATTGTCATTCATAGGGCTTGTGGACATAAAATAGGACCAATTAATCCATAAAGAAGCATAAATAAAGCAAGGAAGGCCCAAACAAGTGTGAAAATGCAAAGGTATACATTTTACTACACTACACTAATTATGGCTACTCATTTTGGAAGAAAATTTAAGGATTGTACGACAAGCTTGAAGTACTCATACAAATAGAAGAGAAAGGAGAGATTTAAAAAACTTAATAGATGAACAAAATTTAACAAAATAAAATATAGGGCTTATCCTAGACCCTCCCATTCAATAGATATATGAATTAAACTTAATTTTGAACTACTTGGACATTACCTTGCTACCAATCAGGTATTTATAACCCTAAAAATATCTTTATGGTCTGTCTCAAGGTATATCACTACTATGATCTATATATCCATAGTGTTAGAGGATACCTTTGCAAGCCTTAATATTTAGGATTATGCTATTCTTTACACATGTGTTGCAATGGATTTGTGTTATCCCATCTTCTATTATTAGTATAAAATAGTACAAATAAATTTTCCATGAGGAATTTTTTGTCCAAGTGCTACCATATGTCATTCACTATGTGATTATTATATGTTACACTTTAGCATTTAAAAATATCAAAAGCTCTAAGAGTGATGTATGATTGGGTGATTTAATTTTTGAAAGTTTATAGAATTTTTTACATTCAAGTTTGTTCATTTTGGTATGACATACCATCCATCTCTACCTTCTCCTTTTTCCTTGTTGGGTTTTCCAACTTCATCTAGTTAGCATACCTTTCCACCCAATCCTTCAACCTCCTAGTCCATTGCCATTAACATTTGTCTATATCTTTTAAAATAGATTTTTTTACCATCCCTTATTTGGGTACCTCATATTACCCTCCATAAATTTCCAACTCCTAACTCAAGTTATTTCTTGAATACTTTACAAAGTTAGAGTTTTAGCCTTATGCTAAAGTGCTTGTTTCTTGTCTCACTTGACTCCCAGATCCTATCAATTCATTTATATACTTTGTTATAGTCAAAAAAATTCTCATTCCTTTGTCATGGTATACTTCTGTGTACATGTCTAAAATCTACCACCTCATAACTTCCCTTATAAATTCTATTGGAGTTATATATGTGGGATTCCCTTCAAAGTGGTACTAGGTAGGAGGTACCTTCAAAATTTGATACCCAACATTCCAATGCTTTTTCACCTCATTGGTATTTTTGTTAAGAATTCCCCCATTCCACATACCTTAATGGTATCAATTACTAATCAACATTTATCGATGATACTGTAGCTTCTTGATTAGCTTGATTTATGATGCATTCCATATTTTTGACCCATAATTGTCCAAAACTCTCATATTTTATTCTATATAGTTCAACATAACCCTTGCATGTCCATAAGGCCATTTTATTTAGTGTAGAAACTATCTAAAAAAGATTTTTCCCATCTAGAAAATACTATTCAACATTAGGGCATAGAATTTCAAGTAGTTTATAGTGATAGTGAAGAAAACCGCATAGGCTATAATTAATGAGTCATTATGGACCTAAAGAAATAATATTTGATTTGGATGTTCCAAAATAACATTTTTAATACTAGAAGGCATGGATACAACTAGGTGAAAATAGTTTAGATGGCCATACCTTGAAAAATATTTTGATGGTTGAAGAGTGTAGACCTTGAACATTCATGCCATTTCCTAGGCTAAAAAGTAAATTTTATGGGAACTATTCCACCTTAAATGTGTAAATATTATAACCATTAATGATGATAATTATGATGAATACGAAAGGGATCCATTCTTCATGTTTGTAGGTGTATTTCCAAGTCTAAAGAAAATTATTTCACTAAACAAGAATTGATAATGGTAACATCATGAGCATGGGTTCCTCTATAAATATAGAGCTACCAAATATTCTCTTTCACAACTACACAAAATAATTATAAATCTATATATTAGTTTTCATTTTCCATTATAAATGATTGGTATTTGTCCATATTTTTTGGAAAATGCATCTATGTCAAGCCAAAAATTATAGTGATTTTGTAAATGATTGGTATCTGTTCATATTTTTAGAAAATGCATCTATGTAAAGATTTATGATGATTTTGTAATGTATTTTTAGAAAATCAATATAGGAAATGTGATCACTTGTCTCAAGCTTTTAGGAGACCTATAGGTGTCTAGATTTTTGTGTTGGTCCCAGTCCTGTGGTTTCCTTTTATTTTTTTCTTGCTTGTCTAACTGTTTAAGCTTTAGTTTTCATTTACTTTTTGGTCTTCTCACTACTTGTGAGTCTCTGATTTGCCTCTATGGCTAGCTTGTAATGGGTATTGGACCTTCCAATTTTAATATAATCAAATCTATTTATATTTCATTTGTGTAAGATGTTTGGTGATTTTGTAAGATGTTTTGATAAAATCAATAGAAGATGTTTTCAATATGGTAAGCATCATTTATAGGGTGTCATACCCTTTACACAGTGAGCCACAAGGGACAAAAAAGATCAAGTCCAAAAAATATAAAAAAATAAGCCAAAAAATAGAGACATAGCAAACCAATAGCCGACAGACACACCATGTAGCAGTAGTAGGTTAATTGGAATTCTTTCAATTCTAGGAGAGGAGATTGACAACATCATCCCTGACCCATTTGGGGCCTTCTTCACTAGTCTTCTTATCCATCTCATCTTTCATCATAGCAGAGAGGGTGTTGTTAACACAATTGACTAACTTGATAGTGAAATGGATCAAGCTGCTGAACTTCTTCTCCATCTTCCCCATCCTTTCCTGCACCACACGAAGATCCTCCCCTTTATCCATAGTCTTCTCAATATTAGCACACTCCACATCCAGAGGGTTTGAGGACTGGGAAGATGAGTTCTCCTTATGCACTTTGCTAAAATCCGAAATGGTGTGGGGCCCTTCAACATACTACTCCTCACCATCCCCAAACTCCTCCACATCCCTAAAACCTTTGTTGTTAAACCTCTCCTCATCAGTATCCATTTCATTAATCTGCACTTGCTTGTTATTTTTATCTAGCCTACCAGATCTCTTGATGTTGGGGTTTTTGCCACTAGTCTCCATCGTAGTAGTAACCATAGTATCGCCCTTAGAGTCCCTACCAACCACATTCTTTTTTTTTTTTCTATCTGTGGACTCAAGGAATCCCTTCATATTTTTTGTTTTTTGTATTGGACTATGCTAGTTTACATGTAAGAGGTGTTGTAAAACTATTTGAGAAGATGTTGCTTTTGTTCCATTTTTGTATTTTTATCTCAATATTGTTTTTTTTTTTTTGGGGCGACTCAAGGAATCCCTTAGTTCATATTTGTTGTTCTTTGTATTGGTCTATGCTAGTTTGCATGTAAGAGGTGTTGTAAGACTATTTTAGTTTGTGCAATCATATGCCAAAGCAATAAAAAAGATGACTAGTATGTGATACTTTTAAATTAATGGTGGATTAATAGCTAGAGATCTATTTGTAACATAGAAGGTAATTTAAGGGTTTAATCTTTGCAAGATAGATCCAAGTACATTATAGTTATATTAAATTTAGGATTTAATCCATCATTATGGTTTTATCTAGGTTTAATTGTATGTCATATGTATAGGCATTGGTCTTATAGTTGAAGGTTTCCCACCTAACTCTTTTAAAAACTAAACAGAAATAGTTTTAGTAAATTATTATAATTTATTGTCCTACCATTATGCACAACTATTCTAATGAATCTTTCTAAATTATTTCTAGATATGTGACTAATAAAATAATAGAGGAATAATTTAATTTTTTTCTCCAAATTAATGATGTTGTATGCAACTAACAATGAGTACAAATGTAGGGATTAGTGACACATTTTCATCTTATGTTGCATCATTTAACATAACTTCTTAAATAAGAGATATGTGATTTATATGTGTATTTATCCTCTCTAGATAAATGTTATCAAAGCTAATTATATATTATCTTTATGTGTGGGATCAAGTGGGGTAGGGCTCAAAGTGCATAAGAGGGCTATGTTCCTCTTATTTGTTGGCCTTTTCAACCACTAATTTGAGCATTGGTTTCTTCTTAGTTTAATAATGTTTGGTCACTTTTTCTATGTATTGGTGAGAACCTTAGAATTATTGGATAGTCCATAGAAGAAGACCAACACATAGCCATGATATAGGTACCTAAACAACCTATATAGTTTAGTCATTTTGATATTATTTCCTTTTTTCCTTTATTTTCATTTGATATTTATTTTATTTAATATTATTTTCAAGCAATAGTATAACATTATTTCAACTTAGAAAAATGAACCTTGTTGTTAACTTGAAATCATAATAAAAAATAGAATTTAAAGAACTTCGTATTTTCAATTGCAACAACCAATTAGAACTTCTAACCTAAAATATCAAAGAACATTATGAATATTGAAAACTATTTCTTTAACATAGCAAAATTTGTTTTAATGTTATGACACAAGAAGTAGTAATAATTTTTCATGAAATGTAATGCATTTTATTGAGTTTTCGTCTCTTAGAACATACTTTATTTAATGTGGTAAGCTCTATTGTGTATTACTTTATGAAAATAGTCTTAAATTGATTTTATATTTTTGTTCACTAAAGGTCAGGAATTCACTTTGTTTCAAAGCATGTAATTGATCGCTACAAAGAGTAATTGGTGCATGGTTTACTGCAGCCATATAATGTAAAACATAAGAAAGAAGATGAAGAAAAAGGTCCAAATAGTCCTACATATAAGTCTAATTGATACAGTTCATGAAGCTATTAAGATTCATCACCCAATTGATTTTACTTTTCTATATCACTATACCTGATTTAATATATCAAAAAGGATTGTATTGCTACTCTCAATTTCTCTACAGTTCAAATATCAAATCTGCCTTTCCATCATTTGATAGGAAATTTCTAGGAATGTAGTCTTGTTTTTAATGAAATTAGTTAAAATAATAGTTGTGTTTTCATTTAGAAAGAAGATGAACCTCTTTTTCTTTTTCTCTCTTTAAAAAGTATAAATAAAAATATTAATTATTTGAAAGAAACAAATTAAAAGGATGAGTTTTATTTACTTAAAAACCTATATTGACATTTAGATATTATTAGTTATTTTCACAATTATTTGAATTAAATTTGATTTTTTTGCTTAGTATTTAATACTATAAATAAAATATAAATATTTGAAAACAATAATAATTAAAAAACTTGTATATCTTATTTTATAAGTTAATTTTTAGTTAGACATTGAAAACAAAAATCTAATAACGTGAAAAAGTTTCTAAAAACAATTTCATTGAATAACATCATTGACTTATATGATAGTCATTAGAAAAGAAGTTTCCAATAAATATTTCTAATTTGATTGCATCATCCATGATTATATATAATAAAAATTGATTGTAAAATATTTACAGCTTTCCTTTAATCTGATAGTATAATATTGTTGACAATTTTTGCCACTTTCGATGAATTTTCTAATAAATGCTTAATAGACAATTAGAGATTGCAACTTAAATGCATGTGAAGGACAAGCCAAATGTGTGTATGATGAAAAACATTTTCTCATTATAATTTGTGTGTTCAAATTTTTAAATCTTGTGAATACAGCATATATGTATTGCTTAATATTTAAAAAAAAAATACTTTGATTTTTATAAATCTAAATGAAGCATTCGTTTCTTCAGAATATGTGTCTAAGAATATGGATAGAACACTCAGGATTTTACGTATGCTTTTAGTCCCATCTTTTTCTTTTCAGTCTACAGACTTGTTCTGTTAAAAAGGTTAACACTCAAATTTTCCATGCTATCTAACAAAAGACAAGTTAAATAAATCTAAATGATTTAGAAACTTTCAATTCGCATATTCACTGTGACAAGACTGTGTTCGTGAATGGCATAAATATAACTCTACTTAATTTTTCTTTCTTCTACATCGTTAACTTAAAAGATCCTTTCTCTCGATCTATTAAATCTCTCTCCACTATCTTGTCAACTGTTCCTATCACTGCAGTTCTTGTATAAGAAAGATACATTACTTATTCTTAATATAGAAAGTGGTTTGGAATCAAAGTAATCTTTCTAGGTGAAAATTTGAATTAAGAATTGCAACTTTCAATATTTTGTTATTGATCACTGCCTATTATCAAGTATGGCAAAATTTAATAATATATGAAAAAGATTGGAAATATTTTCATAAAATAAACTTCATTGTAAGATAGTACATTTACAATATATGAAAAAAGATTTAAAATGTTAACAGAAATTAAACTTTCTTGCAAGATAGTACATTTACAATACATGAAAAGAGACTTGAATGTTATCAGAAAATAAACTTTCTTACAAGATATTACATTTACTATACATGAAAAAAGACCTGAAATGTTTTCAGAAGATATACTTCTTTGTAAGATAGTACATTTACAATACATGAAAGAAGACTTGAAATGTTCTCAGAAAATAAACATCATTGCAAGATAGTACATTTACTATGCATAAAAAAGATTTGAAATGTTCTCCGAAAATAAACTTTCTTGCAAGATAATACATTTACAATACATGAAAAAGACTTGAAATGTTCTCAGAAAATAAATTTCATTACAAGATAGTCTATTTAAAAAGACTTAAAATATTCTCAGAAAATAAACTTCCTTACAAGATAATACATTTACAATACATGAAAAAAGACTGAGAGTTTCTCTGTAAATAACTTCATTGCAAGATAGAACATATGAAAAAAAACCTTGAAATGTTCTTTTAAAAAAAAAAAAAAACTTCCTTGAAAAAAAATACATTTACAATACATGAAGAAAAAAGACTAGGAGTTTCTCTGTAGAAATACTTCATTGCAAGATAGGACATATGAAAAAAAAACTAGAATGTTCTTTAAAAGAAAAGAGACTTCCTTGAGAAAAATACGTTTACAAGCTCTATCATAGATGCAATCCACTTTGCAGCTCTGTGAACAGTTCGGCGTTGTACCTAAATGCACTCCACACTCCTTGACAACCCTTTGGTCAGACATGAGTTCTTGCAAAGGAAAATGTAAAAAGCTTTACCTTCTTTTCTTTGCTTTTATCTTTCCCACACTCTATCCTTAGCTGCCATGAAGGATCCCTTTGGAAATAGATTCTTCTTCTCTTTGCGCTGTGACTTTTACAAATTCGTTGGAGGAGGCGGTGGTGTGTTAGTTGTGAATTCAAGAAGGCTGGTGAAATACGTCTTCTTGTTCTTCTCGCTGGTTGCACTTCTTTCACAGTTGGAAATGGCGGTGAAGTAAAAGCGGGGAGGGAGGCAAGATGCCCGCAACTGCAGAGAGGGATGAAAGAATGCAGAAGCCATGAAATCCAGTTACTGATCGTTACCTCATGTGTCGCGTCCAAGCACAACCAGGATATTTTGTAGACTTGTATTGTATATAATGAATTCAAAAAAGTACTTTAATATATTTCAAAGTGGGCCACGCAATTTCATGCAGGTTTGGAATTTGATGGTCTATTTGGTCATTTTTTTCATTTTAGATCTTATAATACAATGTTGAAATTTATTAGAACGTTTTATATAATCCTAAATAATTATTATAAATAAATATAATATAGCATTCTAATTTATAATAATATTAATATATATGATTTTATAATATTTATTATAGAACTACAGATTAATTTAGAATCTTTTGAAAGATAGAATATAATTGTTTTTATTTCTTAAATTATTTTTAACAAGATTCTCTAGAATATTTTTTAATATGAATTTAGAAACTTACTTAAAATGTAACAGTAAATTTAAGAATTTTTTCAAAAATTACTGATAGTTATCATTGCTTTCTAATTTAACATTCATTTTAAATACATATATGTAATGTATCTATATGACTAGTGACATAACAAAGATTTTTATTTTTTTTTAAGAAACATCATTTACCTTTTAGTGGTAAGTATTAATAATATGATAATCATGCTACTTACATAGCCACTGTCCTAGCAATAAAAAAACATTTTTATTATTTCTTCTATTATAATGTATACTTGAAAGTTGAAGTTTTGTAATGATCAAAAGAAAATTTAATATATAGTTTTTTTTTCATTAACTATATTTTTTTTTAAATGTAAAATAAAAGGTATATAAATGCTGAGACCATCATAAAAAAATCATATGACAAATAAGGGTGACCGTCAAATTCTGAGTCTGATTGAGAGAAGTGTTTTTTTTTCTTTAACTTAGAATTAATGGTCAAAATTAAACCATCTCAATGATATATTATTTCGAATATCATATCTAACTGGAGATGGATTATTTATAACTATTTCACGTGTCTGCTTAAAATCCTTGGAATATAATACTATTTCTATCAAACATCAACAATGGGTATAGCTTACTCTTGGTTTATTTTTATAAAGTAAATTAGAATAGTATATAATAATAATTAATACTAGTAAAGAATATATATCTTAACAAAAATCAATTATTGTTATTTTCTAAATATTTTTGTTATCTTTGTTCATGTTTCTTCTTTTTGATAAGATAAGCATAATTTACAGGGTGTTGTACCCTTTACATAGAGAGCCCAGAGGGCCAAAGGAAAAAAAAATAGAGACAACTGACCGATAGCTGTAGAACAATAAAAGACTTAGACAACCCCAGAAGAGGGGACCAATTTAACTCCCTGAACCCAAGGTCGTGCAAAGACAACGGATTTGGGAAGTCTCTTCTTCTTTCACAGCACAACCAACTAGGAAGGCTCATAATCAAAATCCATCGAGCGAGGTAAGGGAAGTGGATCCATAACAGCCACCCTAGACGAGGAGCCAATACATAGTGAGGGAGCCGGCAAAGAAGGAGAGGAGACAAGAGTGTTCAAAGGACCAACAACATCAAACGATGAGAGACAAGAAGGAACCAATGACACAATGACAACAAAAGGTTCTGTAGAAGGGCTGGCTGGTAGAGGAGCCTAGATAGGCTCCAACATCAAGGGGAAAACAAGGGAGAGTTGCCCTCCTCAGAGGAATCATCTAAAGAGGGATCAAATGTAAGATGGTCTAAGAGAGCATTCTTCCACCAAGTAGTAGCACCCTTGCAACGAGCAAGAGGGAAACCAGAGGCTAGGTGAGCAATAGAGAAATAACGCCTGCATTGAAAAGAGAGCCCCTCATAGTCCAGTAGTTGCTTCCAAGGTTTGTTTCCCACCATCAAAACCAAATCACCATAGAGAGGTTTGGAGATGTCCAAATCAATTAAAATGCGAGCCACCATAGTATGCCCAAGGTCCCGAGTCATAGAATCCACCTTCAAAAAGCTACCAATGGCATTCCCAATAGCCTCAAAGCAAGAATCCTCCCAAAACTATATGGAGAGATTCGACAGGCGAACCCAAATAGGTCTAATGTTTAAAGGCTTCATAAGAGGATTGAAAGAATGAGACCAAGGATGAATGAACAGGGAATGAACACCCCACATCCACCCCCGGTCCAACACTCTATCATGATCCTCTGAGGAAGAAAAGTAAACATAGAAAAATCCCCTAGCACTAGGATAGAGCTCAATTTGTCCTGAAACAATAGGCTTCTAATAGCGGAAAACCCATTCATGAAGATCAAGGAGGGAGGGCCCCAAGCCTTTAAACCTACAGACCACAACTTGCCACACAAAATACTCCTCGTTCTCAACAACCTTAGGCCCACAGACCACAATAGGAGAGGCCCTAGCACAAGGTAGAGGATGAACCCTAGCCAAAGCAGGACAACCCCTAGCCAAAGCCGAAGCAGGAAAAGCTTGCACACAGTCCTTGGAAACTGCATTAGAAAATGACTTATGTTTACCACCAGTAGTAGGACCACTAGCAGCAACAGAAAGTGGCACCTAAGAGAGAAGATGAACAAAAGGACAACCATCACTCTCCAAAAGAGAAGCATCAGAAACCCCCAAAACAAGTGGAGCCACAACCACCAAAACTCCCCCTCGTACACCAGGTTGCGACAAGTCGTCCACACCCAACGCATCACCAAATATCTGATGGACCCTACCTGACCCCAAAGCAACCATAGAGTCATCTATAGAGGGCCCAAGCCCGTAACACGTCACGCCTACAGATATCTCTGCGTCCACAGAAGTGTTCTCAAATTTCTGTTGAATGGCTCGCATCGTCTTCCCGCTCATGATTTCGAATTGTTCATGTTTCTTGTTATTATTCTATTAACTTTTAATTATTGTTAGATCTTTTTATATTTATATAATATAATAGATATTTATATACTTTTATTAAAAAAATAATTATTGTAATGGTAAAAACTATATATAGCTTTTTCATTTTTGTTTTAGATTTTTATTTTATTTGGTTATCTTTTATGTAGGAGTAATTATATAAATGATGTATTTCTATATAAAAGCTACATAATTATTTAAATTTTCATTGATCTTATATTTTTATACTAGCAATTAATTAAATATGGTTTTACTTCATGGTATAAATTGATCTGAACATTTATAATTTTAAATTTTCAAATTTGTGTCCATCTTATCCTCTTCTAAGTAATTTTTCCTTCTTAACTTGAATGTGTAATTTTTAAAATTGTATTATAAAATATTAGATAAAAATACAAGCCCTAATTCATTACAATAATCTAAAAAATATTTCAAAATAGATCATTTGAAAATTTGTACACCATCACTTAGCATCATACAATAGTAATAACATGACTAGATGTATTGTGTGATTATTGACCATGTCTTTAATCATTATTTAAAAACTATTAAATTGTCATGTCTAAGGGTTTAAGGGAGAACCACCTTTCCTAGAAAATAATTCAAAACTATATATCAACACTTCAGTAACTATTTGCAAGCCTAGGCATCAAGGCAAGCTATATTTCACATGTACAAGAGTTCAAAGTCTATCAAATCATTTCTATGTGCAAATGGTTGATTATAAAAACTAAGACCAATTATAGAATGTGGATTCGATCTAGATTGTTTTTTCTCTAGGAAATCCATCTTATAACTTGAGAATGGTCTAGTTTATGTTTGTTATTTTTTATTTTATTGCATTTTAGAATAATTGAATCTAAGTGATAGTTTAATATAGTTTAATATTTTGGCATGCATCACACTTCCTTACCATTTTATGTGTGTTAGAAAATAAAGAGGGCCACCATTATTGAGACTTTAGGATCTTATGAGTAGTTGTCTTGTCCATATAATGTCCTCCACAAACTCTATTGTGCATCTCTTCAAGATTATTTGTAGCTTGAAGTTTATCAACACATCTAAGCAACACACCATCTTTGTCTCTCAAATAAAAATAATCCTAGAACATGACATATTTTATAACTTGTAACTTAATAGTTCTTCTTTGATTATAATTCTTGTGCTTTGGACAAGAAATGTTCTTTAAATAGTACACAATATCCTTATACGAAGAACAAAATTGTAGATCACATTCCATTAGAAGGGTATCCTCTTGTATTTGGCTTACTTGACTTGTATTAAGGTTATACTAATCCATGAGCTTAGCTCGCCCTTGTCCTTTGATCAATTTGGTTATCTGGATATCTATGTTGAACTCTTGGATTTTTTAATCTATCTGCATCTTTTCCCCGTGACTTCTTTCTAGGTGAAGATAACCTTAACTACAACACTAGGAACATAAGTAATTATTTTGGCACCCACCAAATAAGATCTAAAATTCTTTACAAACCTAAATGGAGCATAAGCTTTTTTCTCCATGATGTCATATTTTAATTCTATTGATTGAAGTGATTTACTATAGAATGCAATGGGTTGCTCATAGTCCTCATCATTTTTCTATAATACCACAACAACAATTGTCTCAAAAGAAGCAAAGGAAAATAACTAAAAAGGCTTTGAAAAATTAGGTGATTTTGGAATAGGAGCCTATTTAATAGCCCCTTTTATATTGTTGAATTCTTGGATAGCCTCATATTCCTAGGATATAGATTGATACTTCTTGAGAATCTTAGAGATAAATTTAATTGTTTCTACAAAATTAGTGACAAATCTTCTAACAAATTTGATTTTTCCAAAAAGTAACTAGATTCCCTTAATAATTTTGGGAATTACAATTTTGTCAATTTTTCAGGATCAATCCTAATCCCAATCCTAATCCCATCCTTTGAGATAATATGGCCTAGTAGTTTACCTTGTGTAATCCTAAATGTACACTCCTTAAGTTTTAGTAATATGCCATATTCAATGGCTTTTGGAAAAATGATTTCAAGATGGGTACAATGGTCTTTTACTCTTTTTTAGGAATAAATTAAATAGTTTCTTTATTGAATAATAAAATCCAAATAATTTTGTTTGGTCACTATTTATAATCCTAACATTCTCTTTGCTTGATTCACAATGTAGATACTATTACCATCAAGTATTGTTGCAACATGTGAGTTAATTTCTTTTCCTTCATCAACATGTTTTCTTGTTCTTGACTTGAAAATTTTCATATCATTTTGCTTTCTGATACTTTTTCTTGTACATCAATGTTTTTTTTATTTTTTTGGTTTGATAGCATGGTTGCAATTGTGTTGTCTTTCAATCTTTGTATGCTTTTAGTCCATCTTTTTCTTTTCAGTCTGCAGACTTGTTCTGTAAAAAAGTTAAAACTCAAATTTTCCATGCTATCTAAAAAAAAAAAGACAAGTTAAATAAATCTAAATGATTACACAGTTTCAATTCGCATATTCACCGTGACAAGACTGCGTTCATGAATGGCATAAATATAACTCTACTTAATTTTTCTCTCTTCTACATAAAAGATCTTTTATATATAATTCTCTTGATCTATTAAATCTCTCCCCACCATCTTGTCAACTGTTCCTTTCACTGTAGTTCTTGTATAGGAAAGCTACATTACTTATTCCTAACATAGAAAGTGGTTTGGAATCAAAGTAATCTTTCTATGTGAAAATTCGAATTAACAATTTCACTTTCAATATTTTGTTATTGGTCGCTAGTCATTACCATAAACCAATGCAAATATAGCAAAATTTAATAATACATGAAAAGATTAGAAATGTTTTCAGAAAATAAACTTTTCTGCAAGATTGTACATTTACAATACATGAAAAAAGATTTGGAAATGTTCTCAGAAAAGAAACTTATTTGCAAAATAGCATATTTACAGTGCATTGAAAGAGACTTGAAATGTTCTCATAAGATAAACTTCCTTGCAAGATAGTACATTTACAATAGATGAGAAAAGACTTGAAGTTCTCAGAAAATAAACTTCCTTCGAAGATAGTACATTTACAATACATGAAAAAAGACTTCAAATGTTCTCAGAAAATAAACATCATTGTAAGATAGTACATTTACAATACATGAACAAAGATTTGAAATGTTATTGGAAAATAAACTTCCTTGCAAGATAATACATTTACAATACATGAAAAAAGACTTGAAATGTTCTCAGAAAATAAACTTCATTACAAGATAGTCTATTTAGAAAGAGTTAAAATATTCTCAGAAAATAAACTTCTTTGCAAGATAATACATTTACAATACATAAAAAAGACTGAAAGTATTCTCTGTAAATAAACTTCCTTCCAAAATAGTACATTTACAATGCATGAAAAAAAACTTAGAAATGTTTTTTAAGAAAAAGACAAACAAACAAACTTCCTTGCAAAATAATACATTTACAAGCTCTATCATAATATGAAATCCACTTTACGCTCTCTGAACAATTCGGCGTTGTACCCTAATGCTTTTCACACTCACTTGACAGTCGCTGGTCGAACATGAGTTCTTGCAGGAAAAGGCGAAAGCTTTACGCTTCTTTTTTCTTTCTTTATCTTTCCCGCACTCTATCATAGCTGCCACGAAGGGATCCCTTTGAAATAGATTCTTCTCTTTGCGCCGTGAAAGCTTTTCCATATTCATTGGAGGAGGCGGTGGGAAAAGAAGATGATTGTCGTTCAGAAAGCTCGATGAAATACGTTTTCTTGTTCTTCTCCAAGCTGGTTCCACTTCTTTCACACTTGAAAATGGCGGTACTAATGCTCTGTGAGGAGGACAAGATACCCGCAACTGCGAAGTGGATGAAGAATGCGAAGCCATGAAATCCAGTTGCAGAATCAGATTACCTTCTCGTAATGTCGCGTCCAAGCAAAACCAGGATATTTTGTAGACTTGTATTGTATATAATGAATTCAAACAAGTGCTTAAATAGGGCCACATAAATGGTTGCAGGCTTAGAATTTGATGGTCTATTTGGTCGTTTTTGCATTTTTAGATTGTATAATATAATGTTGAAATTTATTAGATTATATAGATTGACTTGGTATATTTTTATAATGTTTATTATAGAACTACAGATTAATTTAGAATCTTTTGAAAAATAGAATATAATTGTTTTTAATTCTTAAATTATTTTTAACAAGATTTCTTGAATATTTTTTAATATGAATTTAGAAACTTACTTGAAATGTAATAGCAAACTTAAGATTTTTTGCAATAATTACTTATAGTTATCATTGCTTTCTAATTTAACATTCATTTTAAATACATACATATAATATATCCTTTTGACTAATGATATAACAAGGATTTTGATTTTTTTTTAAGAAACATCATTTACCTTTTAGTGGTAAGCATGAAGAATATGGTAATTATGCTAGCTACATAGTCATTGTGCTAGCAATAAAAAAACATTTTTTTTATGTTTTCTATTATAATGTAGACTTGAAACTTGAAGTTTTGTAATGATCAAAAGAAAATTTAATATATAATTTTTTCTCATTAATTATTTTTTTAATAATTTATATATATATTTTTAAATGTAAAATGAAAGGATTTAAATGTCTAGACCGTCATAAATTTTTCAAATTTCAAGCCTAATTGCATGCCTTGAAAAAAAAGAGAAGTATTTTTTTTCTTCTAAACTTAAAATGAATGGTCAAAATTAAACCATCTAAAAGATATATTATTTTGAATATCATATCTAACTGGAGATGGGTTATTCATAACTATTTTAGGCGTCTGCTTACAATCCTTGGAATATAATACTATTTCTATCAAACATCAACAATGGGTATAACTTACTCTTGGTTTATTTTCTTGAAGTAAATTAAAATAGTATATAATAATAATTAATATTAGTAAAGAATATATATCTTTTAAAAAAATTAATTATTGTTATTTTCTAAATATTTTTGTTATCCTTGTTCATGTTTCTTGTTATTATTCTATTAACTTTTATTTACTGTTAGATCTTTTTTATATTTATATAATATTATAGATATTTATATATTTTTATTAAAAAATTAATTATTGTAATGATGAAAATTGTATATAACTTTTTCATTTTTGTTTTAGATTTATTTTTTATTTGGTTATCTTTTATGTAATAGTAATTATATAAATGATGTATTCTTATGCAAAAGCTACACAATTATTTAAATTTTCATTGATCTTATATTTTTATATTAGTAATAAATTGAATATGGTTTACTTTACGATATAAAATTGATCTCAACATTTATAATTTCAAGATTTCAAATGTGTGTCCATCTTATCCTCTTCTAAGTAATTTTTCCTTCTTAACTTGAATGTGCAATTTTTAAAATTGTATTATAAAATATTAGATAAAAATACAAGCCCTAGTTCATTACAATAATATTAAAAACATGTCAAAATAGATCATTTGAAAATTTATACACCATCACTTAGCATCAAACATTAGTAATAACATGACTAGATGTATTGTGTGATTGTTGGCCATGTCTTTTATCATTATTTAAAAACTATTAAATTTCCATGCCTAAGGGTTTAAGGGAGAACCACCTTGCCTAGAAAAAAATCCAAAACTATATATCAACACTTTAGTAACTATTTGCAAGCCTAGGGATAAAGGAAAGCTATATTTCACATGTAAAAGAGTTCAAAGTCTATCAACTAATTTCTATGTGCAAATGGTTGATTATAAAAACTAAGATTAATTATAGAATGTGGATTTATCTAGATTATTTTCGCTCTAGGAAATCCATCCTGTTTCTTTAAATAATAAAAATACCCCTTATACCAAGAACAAAATTATAGATCACATTCTATTAGAGGGGTATCCTATTGTATTTGGTTTATTTGAATTGTATTAAGGTTAGAATAAGCCATGAGCTTAGCTAACCCTTGTCCTTTGACTAATTTGGTTATCTAGATATCTATGTTGAACTCTTGGATTTTTTAATCTATCTGCATCTTTTCCCCATGACTTCTTTCTAGGTGAAGAATATCCTTAATTACAACACTAGGAACATAAGTAATTATTTTGGCACCAACTAGATAAGATTAAAAAATTCTTTACAACCTTAAATAGAGCATAAGCTTTTTTCTCCATGATGGTTGTATTTTAATTCTATTGATTGAAGTGGTTTACTATAGAATTCAATGGGTTTCTTATAGTCCTCATCATTTTTTGTAATAACACAACAACAATTGTCTAGAAAGAAGCAAAGGAATATAACTAGAAAGGCTTTGAAAAATTAGGTGATTTTGGAATACGAGCCTATTTAATAGCCCCTTTTATATTGTTGAATGCTTGGATAGCCTCATATCCCCAAGATATAGATTGATACTTCTTGAGAATCTTGGAGATGAATTTAGTATATTTCTACAAAATTAGTGACAAGTCTTCTAACAAATTTTATTTTTCCAAAAAGTGAGTAGATTCACTTAATAATTTTGGGAATTTAAATTTTGTCAATTATTGAAACCCTTTCAAAATCAATCCTAATCACATCCTTTGAGATAATATGGCCTAGTAGTTTACCCTGTGTAATCCTAAATGTACACTCCTTAGGCTTCAGTAATATTCCATATTCAATAGATTTTAGAAAAATGCTTTCAAGATGGGTACAATGGTCTTCTACTCTTTTTGATAAATAAATTAAATCATCTTGATACACCACCATAATGATATCAATTCAATATACAAATACAACATCTATGGCTCTTTGAAAAGTTTCTCTAGTGTTAATCAACCCAAATGACATCCTAACACAAACATATGTGCCCTATGGTGTAGTGAAGGCTATTTTATATTGCTTTGATTTGTTAACTACAACCTAATTGTACCTTGAGAAAAAAATTATCATAGATCGTAACTCACAACCAATAATATTCTATAGCATTGCCTCCATATTTTGCAATGGATAGTTATATTTTAATGAAGATATGTTCAAATTTTTGAAATCAACACATAATCTTATATCTGCATTATTTTTCCTTATTGGCACCAATTTAGAAACCCATGTGGAATGTCTGATTGGTTTTATAATCTTACCATCTCTAAGATAGTTCATCAATTCTTGTTGCATATTTGGTGCCAATGTTGGGTTAATAGGTCTTTTCTTTTTTCTAAAATGCTTACCATTAGGCCTCAAAGGAATCTCATACTAAAACAAACATTTTTTTATAGGCTTTCAAATCATCATAATACCATGAAAATGCATGCTTAGGCTTTCTTAATAAAGCTATAAGCATAAATCTAATCTTATAATCTAAGTTTTTCCCAATGTAATTTATTAGGAAAAGTCTATGGCCTAAATTGATTTCTTTTGAATCATTTTCATGGACAGGATTTGACTTAGCAATGTATCTAAGTATTAAAAAAATATTTGTAAGGAAACTAACCCTTTTCTAATCATATTTTTCTTTTACTAAATAACCTCATTCCCAAACATAGTTTCCTTTCCATCCATAATTTTCACAAAGTTCTTAAAATATACCCCTTGATTTTGGTATTCTTCAATACAATGTAAAAAATTTAATAGGTCGTGATCATCTTTAAACAAATACAGATACACACATTGTCAATTATTGATGGCCTACTTAGAATTTCAATGTTGGATATACCAACACAAGCTATATCATTACGCCATACTACAATATTGGCCAAGAAATCAGCCATGGTATTTTTTGAACCCTCAATCCATTCTATAGAAAATGCATCAAACATATCTATAGCATTCCATACTGCAGCCTTGTACTATTTTAATCTCTTATTTTTTAAACATACTTTTCTCTTATCTAGGATGCTACTAATTCCAAGTCTCCTAAAACTCTTAGTTCCTTAATTCCATGTTTTTTCACCATATTAATTCCTAGCAAAAGTGCTTCGTATTTTTCTACAATGTTTGTGTATTCAAATTTTAATGAAATTGAATATTTAAAGGACTTGCCATTTGGTGAAATCAAAATAACCCTAGCTCTTCCTCCTTTTGAGAAAGCTCCATCAAATAGAATCAACCATAAGTTTTTTTATTGCACATACTCATTAGTTTCTTTAACCATTTGTATATCATTTTTTACTTCCATCTGAAAAGTGTCAACTTTAAAATTGTCAATGTCGGTATCAACAAAATATACTTATTCATCACATTCAATATTTTTAACCAAGATGGAAGATCTCTTTTCTTTGTTTAATTTGACATTTCTTCCATTTATGGAAATCTTGTGCATACTCATTAGTTTGTTTAACCAATGGTATATCATTTTTTATTTCCACCCAAGAAGTGTCAACTTTACAATTGTCAATGCCAGTATCAACAAAATATACTTCTTCATCAAATTCAATATTTTCAACCAAGCTAGGAGATCTCTTTTCTTTGTTTAATTTGAAATTTCTTCCATTTATGGGAATCATGTCACATGATAGATCCAATTGCATACTTACACCTACTATTGCAGCCCATTTCCTTGACAACAATATTCCATACTAAGCTAGGATGTCAACAACTATGACATTCATTTTGAAATCCTTTTCAGGTTATGCAACAAGCTTGAATTCCAAGCACTTTATAATTCCAACCACTACAACTTATCTTGAGTTGATTGTAAATCATCTTCCATATGCTTTATTGACTTGCAATCATAATTTATTCATTATTTTTAGAGGCATAACATTTGTAGAAGCTCCTAAATTAATCATGAAAAATTTCACTAGTTTATCATTTATTTATTAAAAAACATAGAAAGGGTCCACCAAAGATGGATATTTTGTCACAGTTGTGCCTAGATATACTTGAAGCACCTTTGTATACACTTCATTTTCTTCTAACTTGTCATTTTGATTTTGTTCCTTTTCCACCTAAGAAATAACTATTGTGTCTTCAACAAACAACTTAGAAGTACAAACAATCAAGGCTAAGGCTTTATCTTTATGCTCATCTATTCTCATCATCTCTAGTAATGAGACAAAAATATTAATTTGTGATAGGATCTATGCCATAACAACTAGACCATGGTTAAATTTATTAGGAAGTAAGTTGCTAGATAAAATAGGACTACCAACCTTTCCTTATTTTCTTTGAAAATTCTCTATTTGAACATTCTTGATGTTATCCTTTTCTTCCTCCATCTTCTTATTTTGATACTTAGCTTTGATAAGTAGAGAGACAACTTGATTAGCAGATAATTGATGAATCTTTTCTTTATTCTCTATGTTCTTTCATTTCCATCAATTATTTCATTTCCTTTTACAATTACTTGAACTTTTTCATGATTTTTATCTTCTTTCATGAAAAGGCTACCAACCATGCCTTGACCATCATTATGGCCTTTATTTCTTAAATTTTAGCTAATTTTTAGCTAGGCGATAGTAGCATTAGTCAAATCTCTAGTTTCTTCATTTGATAGCCTCCTCATTTTAATATCAAATCCTAATGACTCATAACTATATACAAAATGATCATGTTCTTAAACAACATCATCAAAGAAAACCTGCTAATGATAACTATTATTTGTATGTCTCAAATCATCACCTTCAAGTTCTACTCCCTCTTCCTCTAAGGAATAGAAATCCATATTATAATAATGCAACCTTATTGAGAATATGTTTACATCTTGATTCTCCTCAAAATTAGGATTATTATAATATGTAAACAAAGATTTTGGCACCTGAATGCTTTAATCTCCTTCTAGGGTTTTTCACCTAAAAGGAAAAATATTGGAGGCCAAAATGCAATGTTACATTCAAAGATTGATGTTATGAAGGATGTAAAGTATCTAAATATGATGTATAAATGCAACAAACTAAAAAGGAAATGATTTATTGATGCTAGACTAGTGAAATGCAAAGTGTTGGAAAACATAGTCATGTATACAAAAACACCTAAAAATGTAAGTAAATGATAGAAGAATTAAACAAAACTAGAGCTCAGTGCACCTAGAATATGAAATATGATGCAAAGAAGCTCTAGAATCCTGTAGAGTTGACTTGAAATGTTGACTGAGACACTTACGCCAAGCTAGGTAACTTAGTCCAGTATTAGAGAAAATATGTCAAAACAGGAATCTGCAAAATGGGTACTCAGAAATGTAAAACTCAATCTCTAGGCCTAGTAGTGGGACTAATTCGCCATAGATGGCGACTTAGTCCACCTGGGAATTTTTGGAAATTCAGGGAAAAAATTTGTAGCTTTCGGTTTGCACTTCCTTTCTTGACAGGTGTTTGGATCTAAATCTACAAAAAATAGGCTAAAAGAGGTCTCCAAGCTTCAATTAGGGATTTGTTGACTTTGATGGATTTTTGACCACTTTTTGACGCCAAACTCTTTGACAAATCTGTATACGAGGCTTGCAAACACACATGCAAAGAGGAGGAAAAGGGTTAAGGGTTATAGCATAGGGGTTTGCCTTGGTCAAACCTCGATTTGGTAATCAAACCCTATGAAATGAGAAGAGAATGATGAATAAACAACATGCAATGTCTTGAGAACTCACCAAACCCTTGATGTAGAAATATGAAGATATGCAATGAAGTGCTCCAATGGATGACTTGATGATACTTAGAGTGATTGAATGCTTGAGAATGATTAAGAGATCAAATTCTTGATTAATTAAGAGATTGTAGGAGATGAAAAATGAGGAGAAAAACCCTTATTGATACTTGATTTTCCTAAATTTCCTAAAATAACACATCATAGGCTGACCTCAAGGGTAAGAGAATAAAATCCCACCAAGAAATTAAAATTATTTTGATTTTTGTGCCCAATGGGACTAAGTCGCTCCAGGTGGTGACTTGGTCCCACCAGGGAAATTTATTGGGTTTCAAAATAAAAGTGTAATTAATAAGGTTTAATAGGAATAGCCTCAAAAATACACTTAAGTATGGTTGGAAAGTGCATTAAGGGGTCATTTAAACATAAGAAAGGGTTGAATTAGTGAGGAAAAGTCTAGAAAAGTGTGAGAATTTGTTACAACTCTTTACAACACTTTGAAATAGGACTTGGTAAGTGATAAAAAGGAGTATTTAAGTGAATTATAATGAAAGGGTCCTAGAAAAGTGTGAAAGTGGGTTACAACACTTCACAACACTTTTACAAGACATCTTAGAAGTCTTAATGACTCACAAAGGTCCAAAACCTAATGTGAATGTTTTGGCCACATTACAACATAAAATATAGGAAAAATCAATCCAAAGTCCACTAGGAGAGCTTGAACATGAGAAAAAGTAGAAGGGTTACACTTTTTATTTCCACATAATCACCACATGGTATTGCAAAGTCATCAAATGATTGTTCTACCATTAATTGTGATGGTGAATGTGGTAGTTGACATACTATACACCATAGATTATCATCTATTATATTTACTCTTAGCCTCTTGAGAGGATCTAGTGTCTCCCTATTTAGTTCACCTCTTTGGCTTTGTTGCACTAGTTTACCATTTTTCTAAGTAGTGTTATAAGCTTGATCTGATAATCTTGACATTTTATCTTGTTTGTGATAATTCTTTCTATCATGAGGTGAACCATTATCATTCTTATCTACCTTGTACTTGATATATTTAAGGGAACTCGTCACTTTTTCCAACTTATCTTCAAAAGTGGGTGGTTTATTTTGATGTCCTTTTGGATTTTGCAAGATCTTGACATAATCTATTTTGTTAACTTTTCCTAATGCTTTTCTATTATTTTCAATATGAGTAACAATATTAAAAGTATCCCTTAGTGATTGATGATTCTTATCCCTTAATTTATAACCCACATTTAGATTATATGCATTATAGTACAAAACAAGGCACCTAGATTCATTAGGTCTCATTGATGGTTGAATTTTATTAAAAACCCTATTGAATTTAGCATTGAACTCTAACACTAATTTATTAGAACCTTTTCTAATGCTATTAAATTCATTTATACCAAATATTGGGTCAGTATTATCCCCATAATACTCTCTAAAAACTCTTTTGAATTCATCCCATGATCCTATGCTTTCATTTGGCAGAGTTCTATACCAATCTCTAGCTTCACCAATCAAGGATTGTAGAAATAGCTTCATTACCACATCTTCATCCTCTACTTCAAAATCATCCATTAATTTAATGGATTTTTGAAATTTTATTCACCATTCATAACATTATTTCCAAAAAATCATGCTAAATATAACCTTTTTTATTAGAAATTTGACTAGGGTATCTAGGGATACCACAAAAATCCAATTTCCTATATCTTTCCATCTACAAAGGCCTTCTACCTTGAACATTTCCCATCCTTGGGTTTGGCTGAGAATTTTGGTTTGTAGGAACATTTTATTGTGTATTTTGGTTTTGATGCATAGGTATATATGGAAAGCTTATGCTTGGTGGAACACTGTACTACATTTGAGAACCTATTTGATTATATCCTTTGTTCTTTGGTACATAATTTCCTACTCCCAAGTTTTTTCCTATACATTATTGTTAGGGTATTCTTCCCATACAAGTACTTTGTTGTTGAGCATTATGTTCTAATGGAGGATTGTGAGTAGGATTTATTTGAGGATTTACTAAAACACTAGAGTTTATAGGCATTGAAGATGTACCAAAATTATTTTGTTGTGAAGTAGAATGATTAGAACTTGTTTGAGGGATACCTGCAGTAGTATTTGTATTAGGCATAACTTGTGATACAATATTGGCATGAGGGTTAAATGAGACTGTATTAGTCACTATAGGGTTACTCCAAGTGTATACACATGAATTTGTAAGAGGGAAATTTCAAGGATTGTTTCTTCCAATATGATTTTGTGGTGTCATATGGTGTACCAAAAGAATTGTAGGTTGATTTCATACTTTATATTCTTTTCTTCATATCATCTCTCATATTCATAGCTTCTCTAATTTTGATTTCTTCTGATTTAATTAGCTCAAACTAAAGATCATTCAATTATTTTAGTAATTCCTCCCTAGTTTGAAGTATATTCTCAACTATAGGAGTTTGTGGGACAACCTGAGGAGTACTAGTGGTTGTAAACTGAGCTATGCTAGACACAAAAGGATTTTGAAAAGAAAAGTGGGGTTTTTCTTGGAATTCAAGTAGATAGCATGAATATTTTCTATTTGATTTACCTTAGGAATATTAGGATCAACCATTTGATTCATGATACAATGCCTAAGATTATATTCCATTTGATTCATCTCAAGTTTTCTTTAAAATATTGTTGACGGTTGTTTTAGCACTTCTCAACCTAGGCATCACACAAGTATGCTACCTCTATTGAAAGGTAATTTCTACAACTAAGTTTAAGAAATCACCCCAAGGTCTCTCAGCTGTCAGGTCATGACTAAGCTTGGAATAGTTCAATTGGTTGATGTGATTTGTTGGTAATCACAAAGGGAATTTATGGTTTGCTAAGCATGGAGGGAATTGGTTTTGCAAAGGGAGTTTTGTGAGTTTTGAAAGTGTGGTACAACTACTGCAAGTTCAAGACAACAAGATAAAACTCTTCTTTATTCATCAAATTTAGCTTTGGGATGATTTTGGAACTTTTCCTCACTTCAATCCTTCAAATAAAATTCAAAAGAAAAAAGGAATGAAAAGTTTCCTAAACCTACAACTAATGTTGAATATTAACAATGGAGGATGTTGCAATGGATACCCTTCCCAAAACTTAGTTTCACTTAACAAAGGGCAGCCTACAATCTCATGAAACAAGTGCAATTTGCTAAGGTCTGTAGATTTTCAACCAGTCATTCAACATTAAGCATGGAAAATAGATGAAATCAAGTGCAGCAATAAAAAAATGCTCAGACTAAATTTACACAACTATTTACCATCAATAGACAGCAAAAAGTATGAGCAAGGAAGATATCAACAACATAACATTCTTCACCATTAAAGTGCAACATATATTAACAACTAAAGTAACTTAAAATTGAAATAGAAAAGCTAAAATCTAATATTGGGAGATTGAATCATGAACACATGTGAAGAAACACAAGAATCCACCAGAACAATTCTATTCTCATTAAATTTTTGTAGCATGCCTTTACAAAACAAATCAACTCTATCTTTGAAAATGAGAGGAGACCCCTATTTATAGTTTTCCAAAAGAAAAATGAATGGAAAATATTAACCTTCATTATGTGGCTTAGATTCATTTTACATTAGGGTTTCACCTACCTCCAAGTATATGACAATATAAAATACACTTTTGTCTTTTCCCTATTTTTGTCATTTAGTGACCCTGGCACTGCACTAGTTTTTTCCTATAGTGGTTGCCATCCTTTGTAACTATTTTGTTAGATATTCATCATCTATGACTAGTTTTCCAACATTCTTCTAGAGAGTAGCATACTCCATGAATATCCCAATTAGAGTCTGGAGCTTGTCCCACACCATGATATCAGATTGAAGGATTTGGAAGGATATTTTTTTAAGTCTCCTAGTAACCTACTCCCAACTATTGGTGTATTTCAAGGTTGCTTTGATGACCTGTTTAGACTACACAAAATCCCTGGCAATAAAGTCCATAAAGTTTGGTGACAATGTATCTATGGCCCCCTACTCCATCTTCTTGTGGAAGAATGGTTCGATCTTCTCTAGATCTATCTCTAGAGAAGGAACCTCATAATCTTTCATCATTTTTAAATAATCCTCACTATTAGCTCAGAGTTCTACAACCCATTCAAGATCGAGCTTCAGTTCATGAAAATCCTTCCTATAGTCCAGGCCTATTTTCCATCTCTCCACTAACAATTAATCATCTTTTAGGAGCTCCAACTCCTTTTCCCATATTCCTCTAGAGAGTTTGAGGATGCATTCAAGCTTAGGATACGTGATCCTCTATAGCTCAGAGAACCTATTGCATGACCTTACCATTTCATCTATATGATTTTTCAACTCTCATAACTTGTTAAATGCTCGAGCAGTGTGGCAGATTCCCATGTCACCATTATATAACACCCGATTGAACCAATCTACTATGGACTTGGTCCAAATTTTCATCTTTTCCATTATGTTTAGCTCTTCTTGGAAGAGGAGAGCAGACTTGAATGATGTTGTAAGAACCTCTTCTTCCATGGACATCCATTACTGAATGTAAGTATTAATATTTGAAACCTGCACCTATAGTTCTTCCTTCGTTGATTGGTCCTTGTTCATTTGTTGCATAATGGTGGACATGGACCCTTAAAATTTATCTATTTTCTACTCACAGGTCGTCAAGCCTATATTGATCGTTGATATGTTGTAGCACTGACCTTGCATAGTGATTGTATCTTTCACTATCAAAGGACTGGAAATTTGTATCATTTGGGATCTAGAGGCATCCACCATGATATGAGAATAGAGCCTTGGCTTCTTCTCCTTTCTTGTTTTTGTTTATGCTCTGGCCAATATTTCCTCAAGTCTAGCTTTCGGGTCAATGACCACTTGAGTTTTCTTTTTCAGTTGCTACTCTAGCTAGTCAAGCATCTTGGTCTATCCCTTGGGTGATTCATGATCATATCCCTCTCTTTGCTCATTTTGAGGTTGCTCCTCTTCATTTCCAAGAGCCTTTGGATCATTCTTTTCTTCTTCATCTAAGCCTTCTATTTTTATATCATTTCCTTTTCCTGACTTAGGAGAAGCAATATTTTCCTTAGTGATGCCTTCTTTCTAGGATACCTTTTCCTCTTTGTGATCAATCTTAGCAAGGTGCTTTGGCTCAAGACTCTTTCTTAGTACATTCTCTTATTCTTTATCTTTATCTTTTTCTTCCTCCTTTTTTGGAGGTACTTCTTCTTCTTGGATTAGGCCCTTTTCTTTGATGATTAGTGGAGGCTCTTCGAGTATCTCCACGTCGACATTAATGTTAAATTTCTCCTTAGAGAGGTGTCCTATTGGATTGCCCTTTACTCCCACATTTTTGGGCTATTGGGGAAGCTCCTCATCCAATTATTTTTCTGATGTTTCTATTAAATACCGCTCATTAAGGGCCTTGTGAGAATGTCTTCCTCTGAAGAGTGACTTCTCCTCATCGAATGCCATTTTGTCCAAATTTATGTTTATCCTGCCTTCTAGGTGCTCAAAATAATCAAATGCCAATCAAAGGATCTCAGAACCATCAACTGCATGTACGAGGAAAAGATAGGATGAAATATAGAATTTCACAGTTGGGAGTTGTACCTCCAAACTATCTGCCTACCGGGACCCGTTGACCAGCATCAATCTTAGGCATGTTGACACTTAGATGAGATTACGAGAGAGAAGAGTGATAGTCAACCTACAATAGAAAATACATGAAATATCAAGGCCCGATGGTCTAGCTAAAGGCAACAACTGTTAGCTAGGTACTTTAGAGTGGTCATGGTTTATCCAAAGGTGTAGAAAGATTGATGATCCACTCGTGAGCATGTTGGAAGATTTATCTGCTAAATCTATTGGTAGGCATTCCATATTTATGAGCAGTGTAATGGAAGAAACAAAGAAGGAATTTGCTGAAAATATGTGAAAGCGGGACCCTTTGGCATGCAAGAGAATAATCAACCAACACTGGTTGAAAGAAAAGAGGGGCAACACTGCCAAAGTACCTCAAGATTTGTTTAGAAGTGACTTCTTTGAAGAATACGATTATTTGGTCACCCTATTGAGCAGGGTAATGGGCCTATCAAATATCCCCTTCTTCGAAGAATGCATGTTTTATTTTATTGAGGAGATCATCGAAGGAAAGACCAAGTTCCATTGGGACAAGATGATCAATGACAATCTACATAACCAACTCATGACGATAAAAAGTTCCAAATTCTACATGACTTCATATCTGGTCTACCTCCTGGTGGAGAAATTCCCATACAAAGGACTCTTTAGTGCAAGTACCCTAGGAACAAAGAAAGGAGAACTTAAAGTCTATGATTGTTATCCTTAGTTGTAGTATAGAAAATTCAAAAGAGAATATCGAAGGACGAACAATGCCTTCATTGCTCACATAATCATACTCCTGGGAGGAGACTTTGAGAGAAGGGTATCACACAGTGTTAGGGCCTTCATCCAATAGTTTAGGTATCTGTTCATCTAGTTCCCGAAGTTTACCTATATTAAAATAGAAGGATTCTCAGGGAAGACCTACCAGTTTCCTCACTACATCAACGACCACATGATCCAGCTGGAGGTTTCTTGGCAACTACAAAATGCCCATGCACTGTTAAGTGACAAGCATAGAGATGGGATTCCATATCCCCTTACCTTCAGGTAGGGAATTTATTCTTGTCCCACTGCCCAATGTGCAAATTATTTAGGGAAAGAACTGGTGGAATACAACTTAGATCTCCATACCAACCGAGGAAGGATAGATCCTTATGGAGAGCTAAAGAAATGGGTCAGATGACAATATGCCCATTGAATTCAAATCAAGGACTTTTGGGCCAAGTGTGCTGATGATGAAGAAGTGTGAATGAAGCACTATATGAGAATGATGATCCAATTCATGAGGTTGGTGAATCTATTTCTCATAATTGACCAAATAGTGGAGGAATACAACAATATTGTTGATGATAGATACAACGTTGTGGCCAATTTTCCTCTACTTGTAATAGATTAATGGAATGAAGAAGAGGTCATTGACCTTGATACACTAACATGGCCTATTGAAAATAGAATGAGGTAGTGGATAGATGTGCAAATTGCCTAACTCAAAGCACAAGGCACTGAAGTAACATATGGCAAGCTCATGGATGAGCTTGAAATTGAAACAAACAATGGAGTTGTCACTACCTCAACAAAAGAAGCTCCCATGTCCTCACCAACAACAAGGTCAAGGAAAAAAAAGGATGCACCCGAGTATAATCCTAATCACAAGGTATATTCAAGAAAGTTCATCGAGGGAGAATCATCTAAGAGAGAAAAGAAAACAAGGACATTTGTACTTGAGATGCCCACCATCCAGGAGGAGGATCCTAAAAATGAAGAAGAAGAAGCCAAGAAGCAACATTCATCAGTTGCCACTTCCACTCATGCTACCATTGCTACCATTGCCACCCCTCCACCTTCTAGCTCTCAAGCTTTACCCATTTCATCTCTTCTCACCATGGATATCTCAATCCACCTTGCCTCCACCTTGCCAACTACTCTGGTAATGGTAATTGAATCCTCATCCACTACATCCCCGCTATCGTCTTCTTCACTCCCTCCTTCACTACCTACTCTCTCCATTCCACCACCTGTAATGTCCATTGTTACTATCCCACCTCTTACTCTACTGCATGCTTTCACAGTGTATATGCAAAACATGCCCAATGAACATTTTGGGGTAATCTATGACCCCAAGATTCAGTATCTAATGGCCCAAATTTCTGATACCTTGCCTCTTCCTCCAACACCTATTGAGCCACCAAAGATGGAAGCCACGATGTAGATCTCTGAAGAGATGGAAAATTTTCATTTAGAAAAACAAAGAGGCTGCAAAGGATGTAGTTGAGGAGCCCGAGGAACTCAATCAAGATGATTATTTTGAGCACCTAGAAGGCAGGATAAACATAAATTTGGACAAAATGGCATTCGATGAGGAGAAGTCACTCTTCAGAGGAAGACATTCTCACAAGGCCCTTAATGAGCGGTATTTAATAGAAACATCAAACCAAGAATTGGATGAGGGCTTCACTTCTTATTGAAATGTGGGAGAAAGGCCAATCCTATAGGACACCTCTTCGGAGAAATCAAAATTAATGTAGACCTTAGAATGCTCCAAGAGCCTCCACTAATCGTCAACTTTCCTTTAGCAACTTTCTCAATAGGTTTCCCTAATGGACCCATAGTAGGTTCCATAAATCTTACATGCAAAAGACATAGTAAGTGAATTTATATGAAAATCAAAGCATGTATTAGTCAAATCCTACAAAATGAGTGTTAGATCCATTTATACATCATTAAAAGATCATAATATTCATCAATAATCCTCATTTGGAGCTCAGTTGAACCATTTAGGTGAATGCAGGCCTAGGGATGTGAGTTTCCCTAGGCTGGAAGCCATCGGGAAGGAAATGATGAGAAATGACCATGGAGCCATGAAGACTTGTAGGTAGCCACCCACAAAAAAGGTTCCACATGATTAATTCAGACATCAAAGTTCCTATGAGGCAGTTTGGAACGTGCAAAAATTGGTTGTAAGGAACTTTAATTTTTTTGATTGAGCTTTGATGCATTTGCGGGTTCGAGGCATGTGGTCACATGAAGATTGAAGGATGTTTGGAGCCTCTTCCATCAACCAAAAAAATTCAGGGGATGGTGACCCATAGAAAAAATTCCACACTACAAGACCCACAGGCACCCCAGAAGTTAAGGATCACATTCTGAAGCATGACCATTTTAGAAGATGCAAGAGGGAGCTATCGGGCCACTGTCATATGTTTTCTATTAAGAATGGTGTTGGAGGGACGATGGTCCATAGGTAGTGGTCTGTAATGAGTTCATGGACCAATTTATGGGTTAATGGTTTGAATATTTGGTCGAGGGGAAGATTCCTTTATGAAATTCACCATGCACGAAGCCGTAGGTGCATGGTTGTTAGGGAATGGCAATGGGGAAATAGCCACGTACATGTGGCCACCCACATGAGCCAATCTGCATGCCACTTTTGACTTAGTCATTTTTTGTGCTAGGAAAGTCAGGAATGTCGATGGAGTCAAAGTTCGCATTGGAAGCAGACAACATGGTTTTGTCGCTAAGCAACAACACTCGAGCGACAGCGCGCCGCATGCACCAGCCCACAAGTAGTGGTTCACAAATCATTTGGACTTAGCAATTTTAAGCAATCAGGGGTAATGACATCAGCAGGACCCACAACATGGAAGGCAGCCAGGGTTATGCCACTAATAAATGGAAAAGGGAAGGCAGCCATCCAAACATAGAAGTATGCATGGTAGCTCTCACATGGGGTTTAGGACTTAGCTATTTTTCTGGGGTTTTCACATGTTACTTGGGACAACAATGGTAAGGGTGTAGACCACAAGAGTTTATTTTCCACACGAAGAACACCGATGGAGCAAGGGGATTTCGCATGAATCTAAGGGCATATTTTGAGTGATTATTTCAAAAGCTGAGAGTGGACTATGCATGTGGGATCTATTATAGCGAGGGCCGTTGGGAAATCTAAGGTTTTATCTCTAGGATTTTAACATTATTTTACAAACCCTAGCTAAGGAAAAAACACCACTTGAAATTTCTGACACGGGCCTACTTCGAAACGACACAAGAATTTGATGACAACCTTGATTTTGATCCGATGTGAGCTTATATAGACACAAGATCCTCGTTCTCCATTTCTCTCCTTAAAATTTAAAAATGTAATGGTGAAAATGGCAGGCAGGGTCTAATATTTATAGGCAAAAGGTCATTAATGGTGCTCATTAATTTCTCAGTACGATGGTGGGTGAGGTAGCTAAGATTGTGGAGATTTGATATGATGTCTTCATCAGACGATAGAGAGCAATGTTGGGCCCGCAATACAAGTGGATTCTTGGGCTTCACTACTAGCTTGCAACTAAGGGACAACCCATGGATGACAACCTACAAATGTGGGCCCACCGAACTCAACGAACGCTAAGGAAAAGTGCAAAGGGAAACACGCAAGTTCTAATGACTTTGTAACTTTTAAAGTGGTGACTTTGGTCAAAGGGAAATTAGTGAATTTATTGCACATGACCACTTTAAGCTCATAATTAGGGGCACATAAAATGAGGCAAATGCAAATATGAACTAGCGAAGACAAAAAAAAAGAGGGGGGTCCCCGGTTAGAATAGGGCATGTGTGTAATAGGGACAAAAAAATGGTGACTCTTCTGGGAAAATGCTCCTAAGCGTTCTAAGGGTAAGGATTGATCTGAGACCCAGGACCTCTGGTTTCCCATAATAGAAGGTAGTTTCCATAAGCGAACTAAAGAATTGAGAAGAATAGAATCCTTGGTTGAATTTGATCATAGGAATATCTTAGGAGTGTGTGTGTGATATGTTCATTTCCTTCCCTTAGAGACCATAACGAATAGCATTCAATCAATCAAGGCAAGCTACGTAAATTGTCTGACCCCAAAAGTAACTTGGACATTGCTTTATTGCTAGTTAGGCTTCCATAGCCTCGACGGAGTTGTGGTTGTGACCTCGCAAACATTTCTCTATTTCCAGTCGGGCATCCATAGCTTTGATAGAGTTATTCGCACACCCACACAGTTGCTTGTTTCAATCATTTTATTTTCTCTTTTCTTTTAGATATTTTATTTTGATACTCTTTTCTTTGCTCAACGACATAAGCACTAAAGCTTATAGTGGGTTTGGAAGTCACAGTGGTCACTGGAGTAGACTTAAGATTTTTCACTTGTCAAAACCTCATAACAACTATCATATAACTAGTCAAAAATATTTAAGGTGTTTTCTCATGTGTAATCTGAGATAAACGTAAGGAGATTCAAATAAGGTTTCTATCCTGGATCAAGTTAGAGTTCAAGTAAGGAAACCTGCTTAATGGGATTGATCAGAAGTCAATAGTAATAGATGAAGACTTATCCACAGAAAAAATGGGAGAAAACAACAAATTAGGCCTTTTGACGAACCGTACACAACCACAACATCAAGACAAGGAGACACCCTCAACAAAAAAAATCCAGGAAAGCGAGTGAAAGTGAGACGAATGTAGAGCAGCAAAGCAAAAGAACCTACTCTAACTATTTACACCTATATGCAAAGAGTGAGCTTGAGCAGCTCAAGCAAGGAAATAATTCTTGAGGTATTTCCCATTGACAAGAACTGGAACATCCACCCTAGGTAATGTTTTGAGGTGAAAGGCATTATCCCCTAGAATCTTAGAAAAAATCTGAAAGGGGACAAGCCAAAGCTTTTCAAATTTCTCATGTCCTCCTTTCTTTTCATGGGAATTTTCCTAACAAAGGACTAAATCAGCAATCCTAAAGGCCTTTACTTTGGCTTGACGATTGAACCATCTTTTGACTATGCCCCAGTGTTTGGTGAATTTTTCT
>VDFB02118881.1:0-93130 GCA_007258455.2 Sequoia sempervirens
GTTTTAAATTTTTTATAATTCACAAAATTACTTTTACGGGGTTAAATAATTCCGCACGTGAAATTTGAAAGAAATGGTAAGAGATTTTTGGGTAATAATTTTAGTAGATGTCTAGGATAATAATTATGGTGATATATAATTAATTATTATTAAGATATTTTAAATATATATTTCAAAGAAATATATTTTTGATGATAATATTAATTAGATATTTTAAATATATTTATTTAAAAGATATTTGTAGTGTTTATATTATTTTTTATTTAATATAAATTAGATTTTAATAAGATTAAAAAATATAAAATTATGTTTTATTCATGAAGAGTTATTTTATTTATTTAATTTTTTTTTAAAATCGTGTTTTACTTTTAATGAAATTATTTTATTTGATACATATTTAAAATCTTTGGTGTATGTTATTATAGAACCATTTTATTTACTTTTGAATTCAAGAATATTAATATCTTTAAAAAGAAAAAAAGAAAAAAAATTAGAGAGATGAAATTTGATTATGTAATGGTTTGTATTTTATTGAAAATTTTAAATTTACATTAAATTTATAAAATTTTAATATTTAATTAAAAATATAATAATTTATATTAATAAATTAATTATCAACTTAAATATCTTTCTTTAAAAAAAAAATTAGATAGAAATGAAATTTGATCATGTAATAGTTTGTATTTTATTGAAATATTTAAATTACAATCAATTTATATTTTTTAATATTTAATTAAAAATACAATAATTTATAGTAACAAATTAATTATCAACATAAATATCTTTCTTTTTAAAAAAAATTAGATTAAAAATATAATAATTTATAGTAACAAGTTCATTATCAACATAAATATAATAATTTATATTAACAAATTAATTAGCAACTTAAATATCTCTTTAAAAAAATAAATTAGAGAAAAATGAAATTTGGTCATGCAATAGTTTGTATTTTATTGAAATATTTAAATTTACAATAAATTTATATTTGTTTAATATTTAATTAAAAATATAATAATTTATAGTAACATGTTAATTATCAACATAAATATCTTAATATCTTTCTTGTAAAATTAAAATTAGAGCGAAATGAAATTTGGTCATGTGATAATTTGCATTTTATTGAAATTTTACACGTGGTGGTATGTCTCACAACAAAATACTTTAGCCAATCTAGTTAGGCCCCCGGCTTGTATTTTATTGAAATATTTAAATTTACATTAAATTTATATTTTTTTAGTATTTAATTTAAAATATAATCATTTATATTAACAAGTTAATTACCAACTTTTTAATTCAAAATATTATTTTATTTAAACCAAAATTTAAAATAAATAAATAATGTTTAGTTTTATCAAAAAATCATCTTTAAGGTTACAATAAATATATTTATTTTATTATTAAAAAATAATAATTTATAAGGTTATAAAACACTTAATATACATTATCTTATAAGCTAGGTGTAAGGGAGTCATACCCCATAAATGAAGAACAAATAGGGGTGCAATGGAATAACTATTGCCACTGGGACCTTGGAAGCCCATTCTAACATGGACACAAAGGAAATTTACATTGTAATATTTCCCCCCTTCATGGATGAAGGGGAACACATCAACCCTTGGGTGGGCAAGCAATATTCATTTCTTCACAAACTTTCTTTTTTGTTGATGACCTTAGCGACATTTGGTGCTTTATCATTGTTGGAGACCTCTTCCTCTCAACTTATGTCCACTTGATCTAATATGTTGAATGCATTCAAAAAGTTGTAAAGAATTTGATATGGAATTGTCTTCACAACCTTCACCAACATCAATCTCAACTGTCACGGGAGAAGTTGGTGCCTCCATAGAATCATTGCCAATTTTTATGGTTGCTTTCTCCAATTATGGTGAGGGGACTACACAAGAGCCACTAACATTGACCTCATGTGAGATCCTAAGAGGGAGATCTTGCCCAATGGGAAGAGACGGAATTTGGCTTTGAAATGACCTCTTAAGGAGCCTAAGGAGAAGTCAATTCATTTTGGGTTCTAGGAGAGATAACATAATGATGGGAATCTACCCCAATACAACAAGAGGGCCTTCCCCTTGTCTCCTGATTGTTGACTTCATGAGATTGCATCTTTTGTCATTAGTCCCAGGTAAAGTGATTAGTTGAAAAGCATTTCTAGCATCTGAAAGCAATTTTTTGGTAGTCTACTAGTTGTCTCCAGCATCTGTTACCCACTTTCAAAGAGATCTCAATAGGTAGTCCAATGGATAGATCCATTTATACACATATGTGTGCATAAGTAAAACTCCTATAGTTGATTATTTAATTGGAAGTGTAAAGATACTTACCCAAATCATTTCCTATGGCACACAAATAATCTAACTCCTGGAACTGAAGGGGAAGGTATGGTAATCTCATCACCCAAAGGAATACATATGTATTTAGGTCTCGATTCAAGGATTGAAGGAAGCAAACCAAGGCTTCATGTAGATGAATTCTCCCTAAAACATCCAAGGACTAGCTATCAACACCAAATCCATATCCTTAGTGGAGTCAAATTCCAAGATACAAAAACCTTGAGCACATGGATTGATAAAAATTTACTCTTCCATGTGCTCCTTCCAATTCTATGTGATCCAAGAATGTAATTTGCTAAAGCTAGGCCATGATTTCATCAATCTGCAAATGAGAGCATGGTTCTACAAATAGTCATCTCTATCACAAGCAAAATTGCCTAGGCTAACCCCAAGAATGTCCTTTTTGAGCTAAATACCTAGGTAGAGGACAAACCTTGTTGCTATTCCCACCTAGAGGGTTAACACCATTTGGAAAGATTTGTAGAGGGAAATGTTGGGGCATTCTACCCCTGCGACCAAAGTTGTGGTGTCCCTAGGCTGAACAATCCATAAAATTGCACCCATTATCCTTATCCAACACTCTGTAGACCTTGGTTTCCCATGAATTATGCCTTTGTTGTAGATCAGGGGGTGGTTCTGGTGGTTTCTAAAGACATGCCTCTTCACCCCAAGCAACAAATTTTCTAGACTATCATCCATCCTTGGAAAAGTGTTCAGAGCTAAGGTTTTGGTAGTATATAGGGGACACCACCGAGTGTGCACAAACCCTAGCACCCATTCGTAGAGAGGCCTTGAATTCCAAACATGGTGAATGCAATCCCAAATCTTCATGTCTAACTGTGCAAATGTCTCTCTCCCTATCCCTCTTCCTATACCTCTATATCTGTATCTCTTTTCCTCTTAATCTCTCTCTATATTTCTTCCATCTCCCCCTCTATCTCTATCTCATTATATCTCCCTCTCTCTACCTCTCTCTATATAGCACTTCCTATCTCTATCTTTATCTTTCTATCTCTCCCTCTATCCCCCCCTATATATTTATCTCTTCCATCTCTATATCCCTCTATCCAAGCACTATCTTTATCTCTCCCTCTGATCCTCTCCATATCCCTCTGCTTCTCCTTCTCCTTCTCCATCTCCATCTCCTCACTCCTCTCTCTTGCTCTCCCCCCTCAATCTCTCTCTCTCTTTCTATCCTCATCTCTCCCTCTCTCTCCATCTCTCCTTATTGCAAACATAACATGATACTATTGGTAATGGAGCTTGATTATCTTTCCAATTTGGAGTTCCTACCAATTGGCCCCATGTACCACACAAATGTATCCAAAATATTACCTAGTTGACCTTCCACACCTCTTCAGCGTACCCATTGCACACCAAGGTGCGATTGCTAGTATATTTATATATTAATTTTTTGGTTGCTTTTCACCATTTTTTGCTGCTTTTCCTACCACTATTGGTTCCCGCTCCTCCAAACTCTTCCTCGCTAGTATTGAACTTTCACTTCTCCAATTTGGTGAGATGCAACCTAAAAATAAGGTTTTGTCAAGGGTTTTAGACCACGTAGGGTCACCTATCTCCAGCCACGACTATGGATGACATTGTATGTGATGTTGTTGATGCCATTTCAAGAGTTTCATTTTTTGAACTCAAGAATCTAAGTAAGCCTTAAAACCCTGATATTTTTAAATTTCATTTATTGTGAATAGATTGAAGCATAAATTTATGGTGTAATTATTAGGATTTAAGCAAATTTTGTTTCCTTATATCCTAATAATTAGGTGATAGGCTATTCCATGTGGGTACAACCCATTGAAATTCTCACGCCTGATTCTCATTCCTGAGGAAACTTCATCGAAATAGTTCCTATTGGTTCAGCTAAAAAATCTGTAATGCAAAAATCTGGCTGTAAATTAAAATCACTCGGGCGATAAGATGAAGGGTTTCTCATCCTTATCGTAACAACTTGACATTGTGTCGTTTCTGTATCTATGCGAACAAGGTTGAATAAATCTCACCGACCTCCTCATAAAAGGGAACTGCAGCTGATTATTTTAGATGATCTTTCATTTACTATTGGTAGATTGAAGCGACACGTGAAGGGAGATAGGGTTTCGTATTTTTTTCCTGCACACTTTTCACATTTTTCGTCATCGACATCATGGACACCAAGAGGTAAATCACAAAACTTTGTCTTCTACCCTCATATCAATAGCACCAAATTTCTCTAGATAGAAATCCATTCATGTTCGATTCCTGAACATTGTTTTATCCAAGAATTGTATTGTTTATCAAATAAATGATATTCTTGTCACAAATCCTATGAATTGCGAGTTTTTTCAAAGTTTATTGTTGATTTTTGTTTTCTTGGCAGAATGAGCCTTAGGAATTTTCAACTGACCAACAGATATATGTACCAAACCTAGATTGTTAAAAAGATATTTGAAAAATTCAATTTATAAAAAATAAGTTAATGATAATATGAGGATATTGGTTTTGGGTTCTATAATTGTCGTAGGTATACAATTCAGATGGGCTTTACATTTGTCTCTTTTAACACCTTTACAAAGAAAAATTTCAAGGTGATAGTTCATAGGTGTGCACTTGGGGATGGATGTGCACCTTTACAAAGAATTTTTTTATAGTGAAAAGTTATCTTTAATGATTAGGTGCATGTGGAAGAATTTAAATGTGCTCACAAAGCATGTATTATATAGGTGCGTGAGATGAATCGAGTGTGTGCTTGATTGAAGGAATGCCAGAAAATGATGAAGTTTTAATGCGTAGGTGTGTGCCCTAGGACAAGGATGTGCTACAATTAAGTTTGTAAAAATCCAAATTTTTGATGTGAATTCAACAACATGCATCAAGGATTCGAGATAGACCTATAAAAGGATGGATGGTTCCTAGGAACATGAGCAAATGTAGAGGCATGCCATAGTTGAGATGAAAATTCACTCTTTAGAAGGATGCTAGGGCATAGGTGGATGTGGGAAAATATGGACACATTCATCTTAAGGAAATTAGCTTGAGTCATGTTCATATTCTAATGTATAAGTGCTCACTTGGGTGGGAAGACACACCTCAAGGAAAATCAAGCATTCAATAACTACCATTCACAAGTGCAATCTCTAGACTAAGGGCACACCTCATAAATTTAAAGAAAGTATTGGTTTGCAAAACCCATTATCGGGTCTGTAGTTAGAGGCAAGTGAATGCTTATGTAAAGAGAGTAATTTTTGTCAGAACTTGTCATCAATTTTTGGGCATGTGTTTGATTTGGGGGACACATCTCATAAAGAAGGAAAGTTCATTTTGAAAATCTAGTACACAATGCATAGGTGCACGTTTGGGGTGAGGGGCACACCTCAATAAAGAAAAATTCAATGTTAAACAAGCACTCTGCGTGAGCTGGAGTCCCTGCCTTAAGCAGATTTGTTTGTAGGGAAAATAGTGTTATGAGTATTTTGGAGTTGGTCTTTGATGTCTGCTTTCTGGTTTTTACTATTGCCTCCATCATTCGTAGCATCTAGATCATTGACTGTAGGAATGAATTGAAGGGTTTATTTTCAAATAACTTGTCCCCATTCTGCTTAATTCTTCAGCCCCATAGACTTCCTGACACAACCATTTCAAAAGCATACAAATAACTGTCTCTACAGATAAAATAGTCTTTAGTAGAGAATTTGTAGATGAGAAGAGAACCATTTCTTCTTGAATAGTTGTAAACCTATTGATGGTTTTGTATGGCTAATTGAAATTTGAAAGCATATACATGTTGCAACAACTTGGAAACTTGGAATCTACTAATCAGATGCCTGGTATTGAATAATGGGTAGATACTAGAGATACTTAATTCCTTATGAACTAGGAGAGCTCTGTCTCTATTTTAGCCAAACAAAAGCATTATGTAGAATTCTCATTCTATTGTATGCTTATGATCACATATATTGCATCAGGCAATAGTACAAGTGTCATTTCATTTAGGCCTACAAATAAGCAGGTGGAATTTTCCATGATCAATAGTAGTTTTTCTTTGCAAAATGGAAATGGGGG
Source organism: Sequoia sempervirens (assembly GCA_007258455.2). Taxonomy (NCBI): domain Eukaryota; kingdom Viridiplantae; phylum Streptophyta; class Pinopsida; order Cupressales; family Cupressaceae; genus Sequoia; species Sequoia sempervirens. The sequence goes on from VDFB02118881.1 coordinate 6,402, forward strand.
ACAAGGTAAGATTTAGATGCTTGATATCCCATATGACAGCACATGATTGTCTCAGAATTGGTTTGTTTGTCCATAGTCTCGATCACTTGGGAGTTTTCCTCTTAACCCTGTAAAGAAGAGCGAGGGATCCATAAGAGATTCTATTTATATTTATGTCATTGTGTGTTGAATGATCACGATGTGTTGTATCTTATGACAAGAATATTGCACCAAATCAACTATTTGTTGAAACAAGGGAGTTTTGGTTGATATATAATACATGGAGATTATAGTGCATTTTCCTTCAATTATTTTGGATGTTGCGCACAAAATACTATACTTGTAAGCTATAACAGATCAAAATTTCCATACAACAATAATAGTCATTAACGTGTTTGTTAAATAAATGTCATTTGAAATTCTATTGACTCTATGATACATCTTTAGAATGAGATACCGAGAGAATAACTGAAGCTATCACTTCTAAGACAATTGGCAAAAGAGGACATACAGTGCATAGCTCTGTACTGCAAGAGATGTTGGGTAGTAAATTTACTATTAGGATTCATAAATTACAACTAACTAGAAAACACCCTCCCCTCAAAGACTATATATGTTCTTAGCACTGTATCACTAATTATGACCCTTGAAGCCTAAAAGTCTGACTTTTATGGCAAGGATGAAGCAAACAAATCAAATGGAATACTCATTTGAGCAAGAAACTTTTTAGCAGAGCCATCACCACCTTCAAAACCAAAAAAGAGAAACCAATCTTCCAACCCAAAGCCTCTATAGAAAGAGCCACTTGTTTTATATATATAAAAGAAGATAATATGACTGGTTGCTGTGAAAAAAACAAGAACAAGGAGAGGAGCTAATATTGCGAGCACCAAGCACAGACCATGGGAGAAAACTTTAACATCAAAAAAGAGAACACCTTATAATACCAAAAGTGATGTACAAAGAAGGTAATGATTATCACTTCTCCTACTGAGATTCCAAAACTAGTTAATTAATTCTTCTGCACAATAATTACACAATCCATTATCTCACCGTCACTATTCTTAGAGTAGTATTACACAACCTTAGTTTCAGATAAAACTCTTCTTCTGCACAATAATTACACAATCCATTATCTCACTGCCACTATTCTTATAGTAGTATTACACATCCATAGTTTCAGATAAAACTCTTCATTACCATTTTTCACAACAACAATATTCAAAATATTGCCATGAAATAAGGTTAAATTGCATTTCTTTGTAGAAAAAAGAAAAAAAAATGCATTAGAAAATTTTAAAGTTGTGTGCTTCCAGCATTTATAAATTAAGTGTTATGTTAAGCAACAACTAAAGAAGCTTTAGAGCATCAACTTCTGGGTCTTCAGTTTCTGTCGATGATGAAGAATGTGATCTCAGGATAAATGATAGGAATATATCAATCAAGATTCATGACAATAGAATTGAGGAAGCATATACAACTTATTCCAATGTTTTCATGTGTGAGTTATTGGGATGACTATAGTAAGAGCGAAAGCTAGGAAGTACAAATTGTTCACAATTTTTTATTTATTTATAAAAACATCAATTGAAAAGCCCTGTAAGACATGGGACAAATATGACTTCACCTGAACCTTACAGCAATAAGATTGAGGAAAGGAAAATTCACATATATAAGGGTGTCAGAGAAAGATAAAATTGTGATTTAGGTCATGGCCATGCCAAACACCAATTTGACATATGATACCCCCTTGTAGGTTTCTACACATATAGATGTACTAGGATGGTGTTTGATGAGGATAGAATTAGCTAAAATCCATATTGTGGGAAGAAGACAAGTCAATATAAGTATTGGGAAAAAACCATGCACTACTGATCTTGATTCAATAAATTATCAGTTTTCAATGTGATTCTTCATTGTTTCCTTTTACCATTTCAAATAACGCTTTGTTCTGGCACCCCTTTGATAAGACTATCAACCTGACATATAAATAGAGAAAAAATTTACTGATACTAACCAATTCAATTACACAACACAAAATTATAGCCCATACATTGCTATACAAAAATCAAGCACTAAGTGGAGTAGCGGTCAATGGCAAGAAAATTGAAGCAATCACAGGCATACTTACCCTGCTGAACATCTTCTCCAACTGCATGCTCATCGAGCGAGACTTTCCATTTCTAGGTTTTCCTCTGTCTGATAGCTTGCACTGCCAATACAGGTTTTGTTGGTGGTCAAGGAAGAAATTGACAGATGCCTGCAAAATGTGATAGCAAAGAATATTAATCCCAATATTTGTATTGCAGACAAGGCATGCCTGCATGAGTTTAAAAAGCATAATAAGAAGAGGTAGAAACAGTCTCGACTATATGGGCCAGTACGCTACAATCCCAAACCTATACATCCTTGTAAGGCTTCCAAGAAGCTAATGTCCCGATTGACTCCTAAAGACTGAAGATTGAGCGATTAAAGTAAAAGTTATGCAAGAACTTTAGCTTGCATCAAGTAATTCACGTGCAGCAGAGTACCATGTTTAGTACCATGTTCCTATTGTATACATCAAAAGTATGTTTGCCAAAATAAAATTAGATCAAAAGTACCAAACTTAAAGAAAAACAGAAAACTATTACCAAAATACGGTTAGCAGATATATTACAAAATTATTGTAGAGCCAGTAACAAAGTTCATGGCATTCTCAAAAACAACATATAGTTGACAATTGATTTTAGATGAACAGAAATGCAACAATAATATTGCAAAATTATTGGAATAATCTAGCCCAAAGATCAGAGATGAGACCCAAAAATTATCCTTTTTGTTCCTTTTCCTATTCAACTGAGAAATCACAGAGTTAAAATTATGTGTGCAAAGTGTAATCATGGGGAAAATGAAAAGAAGTTATAATATAGTTTTGGAATGACAAAATTACAACCCATCTTTAAAAAAATTCCAGCTTCCATCAAATTTCAAGTTCTGTATTATAATTTTAGAATAATATTAAGTTTTGGTTTGCTCATTTAAGTAATGGCCACATTCTATGACAATGCCCAGAACAAGTAGAATCTCCTGGCACTTTCAAGATAAATGCCAGCCAACAACTTCCACTAAGGCATATCCTAAAAGTATCAAGAGAAACTAATTGTTACAATTCGTTCCACATGATATGGACATGTTTTTAAGTAAACAAAAAATGAACTGTTATGGTTCTTGCATAGTTGGTTGTGCATAGAGACCACCCTGGAAAATAGAGGTCGGCCAGCTCAAACTTCTATGATCAGTTTTTTTATTTGGTGTGGCCACAAGAATGACCTCTATATTTTTTGTGATTGAATGTTTGTGATGTAGTGTTATCCAAGAATCTTGTTATAAATTACTATACATGCTGAAAAACCATAGTTTTACTATGGAAAAACCCCACTAATATGCAAAATGTGTAAGCATAAACAAGGTAGTGAGCTATTTTCCTGTGAAGGTTTTAACCAAAGCAATTTCTGCTACAACAACCAAGATAAGATGTTGAGACTGTTGCAAATAATAATCTACCAAAATACTTTCTTTAGTCTCAGATTCAGCCATTAATCTCATTGTTTACTGCACAAAAGCAATACAAAATGATTTGTGTGATTAAACACTCCCACTATCATACCCATAAATTGTTTTGGCTTAAACAGAGCAGCAACACTTAAGTTGAACGAAATCATACACACAAAATGAAATTACATTTATTATTAATGTTTGCAATTAATCACCACATGATAATGAGACTGAAATAAAATCTATAACAACAAATCAAGCTAAACAAACAAAACAAAAAAAAAGAACCACAAAAAATAATGGCACTAAAGATTGTATCTATTGCACTTCTAAACAAAATTTAAAATTTAAAAATTTAAAAAAGCTAATCAATCAAAGTCAATATCAAATCTAAAGAATATTTCAACTATTTTGGCATCTTGTTATAGTGTATCTGTGGCAGAGCGCCCAAGACTTAGGGGTCAAACTAGTAACTTAGAAGATCGAAGAACAAGAATTCAACAAAATTCACCACAATAAAATAGTCTAATGGCACCATTAAATTAAAATAGCCTTATGATACATTTTTCATTGTTTCATAATGAATGGGTAAAATAGTCTATGGCACCATTAAATTAAAATAACAGAAAATAATGAACAACCATTAAGATTTTCTAGACAAAGTTCTGAATAACTAAGTTTCAGAAAAAGAAAGGAAAAGAGTAAATAAGTTTCAGAAGAAAAAATACCAATTGAAGATGCTGGAGATGCCGAACCACCCAGTATCACTGCTGCAAAGAATAAAAATAAAACTCATTGAAACCATATGACTGCCATGAGGTAATGAAAACAAAAAGATTGGGATCTTCTGTTTTTACTTAAACAAATGATGCGTTTGCCCAAAAAAAATAACAGAGTAGCATAAGAATTATAGTGACAATCTTATAGCATCAATTACTAGCTACATCATAAAATGTTTACAGAAATTCATAACCATTTCTGTGCTAGCCACGAATGCAACATGTGGCAACAGAGGGAGGCACGTGAACTCCATGAACGATGCCACCTAACCTTCACTGCGAATGAATGAATGAATGAATGGATTTTAATGACGTCCACGAGACCATCAGTCTATGGGACCAAGCACCGAAACTTTAACCATTTTCAATTTCTTTTCCATATCAGCCCTTCTATTATAGATCTTGATCAGAAAGCTAGCAGTTAAAACATTAGTGAGATATTAAATATTAGCGAAGACACCTGTCACGGTAAAACATTAGTGAGATATTAAATATTTCCCTCCGCTCGTTGCTCATTGGGCGACCTAACAATTTCTAATTCAAAAACCAAAAACCCTGCTAAAATTGCATGGCCAATCAGAAAATTGTAAGAAATAGCTAAAATTTCGTTTTAATAAACAAATTCCTCATAACTATAGCTTAAAACAGTTTTATGCGTTCTGACCCGCCTCGAGACAAACTAATAGCCGAAAAATTGCAACAAAAAATTAGTCTCCGCCTATAAAAAGGCAGGGACTAAAAATCACAGCTATTAGATGTGCACCTAATGATGAAGTGCACACCTATACAAAGGAAACAAAAAATGCAAGTTCTAAGTTAATTTGATAGTGTGTTAGTGTGTTAGTGTGTGTGTAAAGTAGAAGTGTGCAGTTATCAAAAGGATTCAAAATGTTAAAGCGGATTTTCAAGGTTTTTCAAAGGGTTTGCCATGATGAGAGGAAAATTTTCAAAAACATCAAAGTCATCTAGAGCCGCCTATTCAAAAGTCTTATTTTAGTTTGCACTAGACTATTTTTAATCATCATCTTTTTTTTGAGAAAAGAGCATATTTTGGGATCAGATATCTTCAGATCTCTTGCAATGTGAGAGATGTGAGCATTAAGACATAGTTGTAATAAATTCAATCTATAGCTTAACTGGAGGTTGCACATTCTTAGTTATAGAATTAATTGATAGGACTTGTAATAAAAATTACATTAAACACAATCAATCATTTGTAAGAGTAGAAGTATCAATTAGATTTGTAAGAGTAGAAGTATCAATTAGCTTTTATTTATTTTCATGTAATAGCTTTGTAAAGTAGAATAAATAAGTGCTATTTTGTGCTTAAACTTCTAGTGGTAATTATCAAGCTTGCATATTGCTGAAATTGTTGTTCATTAAGTATTTGTGATTGTTAATTCAAAATTTAATGTTTATTTGTTAAATGGAATTTATTATGCTTGTTTTGCTTCAAAGTTTCTATTGAGATGTTTTGTTGTATGCTTAGATATATTAAATAGATTCTACCAAATCTCCAAGCCTTGTTTTCTACGTCTTTCAAAGTTAGATATTGTGGCTTTGTACTGAGTCAGTCAATTCAATCTATATGTGCACTTATATTGTTCAGTCTTTGCTTTTAGTTGCACAACACAAGCATGTAGCTATAAGGATTTATTTTAGTCAAAAACCCCCAAAATCTCTTATCTAGTGTTGATGTGTTGAATCACCTTGTACTTTAGATTAAGAAAGCAAAAAGATAAGTTTTTATTAGTTAGTTTGTATTGCATTTCAAAATTACCCAAAAAGAAACTGTAAAAATTGTAAATAAGCAAGTAGATATTGTGTAGTCTAGGTTGGTTTTTAGTTTAAAGGGAGATTCCCCTTCTAATTTGAAGAGTGGTTTTACCACACATCTGTTTTGTTTTGTGTTGCACTAAATGGTGTGAATTAAAATACTAACAAGAATAAAGACCAATAAAGTAGAGTTGAGGGAATTGAGGATTGATCTTGCAGCCGTAGATTCTTTCACTACATTTCATAGCTATTCCTAGAACCTAGAAATGTTGGAAGAAGAAAGCTGGGTTTTGATCCATAAAAATAGGATGGATATTCAATACCATAGCTCAATAGCATTATAGAGATTTGGAAAAGATAGAAATCTGCAACTATTAACATATAGAGCATCAACTAAGCCACAAAACACTCTCATATGTTCAATACAATTTGTACAACATTTACAAGAACATGTTCAAGAGATTAATATATGGCAATCCTACAAATTGGTCACTACCCAGGTCAACAATGGAAACCAGCTTCTATAGGGCTCTTGGGCCATTGTTGGCCTACTCTTGGGCTCCCTCTCATAGGACTTTCTTAGACCTACATAACTTTTTCATTTTTTAATTGGCTTACTCTTGGGCTCTCATAGGACTTTCTTAGACCTCCATAAATTTTTTGTTTTTCCAAGTGACGTCTAATGGACCTTGGATACCAAGCTACCCCTCTCTAATGCTCAATATATGTCTATACTCCTGCCTGCGTTTGGATTTGCTAAGAGCTATTTCTTTTTTCTTGTTCCATAACCGAAAGTGGACAAAATGAAAACTAGAATAGTGAATGGCAAAAGATAAAAAAAAAGAAAAGAAATAGGTATACCTCTTTATATTTGCTTCTCCAATTTATCAAATGCACTTTGTTGTTAAGTGTTTGGTGTGTTTATGTTCCAAAATCACTTGTGTATTCTCTAAACTCTATCAAAATGATTCAATTTGATGATATGTCAACCTCAACTAGCTCAATGTAGCAGCACTCCAGTTCCTTCTAACTATTTATTACAGGGTTAAAGATTGGTGCAAAACAAATTTGCTTTGTACTCGGGCCAGTCCATTATGTTGTTTGGTATGTATGCGCTTGAAAATGCTCAAATATTGCACATCCAAAAGCACTGCACATTTGGCTCAATACTTGGCAAGTAAATGTCTTGAGCTTTTAAGAGAGAATTGGAATCTAGTTTTTTCCACCATACACATGCAATATTTAATAAGGTTAAAAAGTATTTAAGGCTTTAAGCATACAAAAACATATGAGACTTAGAATGTAGCACAAACATATCTATAGAATGTGGTTGTTCATCCGTAAAAGTTTTATACCAACCACACAGCTTCAAATACTGTTGGTTACAATTTGGAAAACAATGACATTCATATCCACAAATCAATCACAACCACCCGTACTAGGTCAAAAGCATTTCAGCAATCTTGACTGGATGGACCAGCTAATTGTAATGAATATAGAGCTTCTAAGACAAGGCCAAGAAATTTAAAAGTCTCTGTTCTTTAGTTGATCCATTCAACATAATATTGCAACTTGTCTTTGGGAAAAAAGCACAACTTTCAATAGGGATACTGTCCATATCTTTAGACAATATCAATTAAAATCCTACCCTGCAGAAACTCAAAAAGACTTCAAAACTAGGGCGATAAATGGTTATAGCAACATCAAAAGTTAGGTCGAAACAGAAACATAAATTACATGTGTTTCTTTGCTAGTGAGTTGAGGAACATGTTTCAAAGGTTTAAATAACCTCTTTAATTCCATTGTCAACCTATCACAAATGTAGCACTTGAACATAATAGGAAGTTTCAAAGGTTTAAATAACCTCCTTGATTCCATTGGCAACTTGTCACAACTGCAACCTTGAACATAGAAGGGTGTGAATGTTTAAATAACCTTCCAGATTCCATTGGCAACCTGTCACAACTACAACACTTGAACATGGTAGAGTGTATAGATTTAAATAACCTCCCTCATTCCATTGGCAACTTGTCACAGCTGTAGCACTTGAACATAGAAATGTGTAAAAGTTTAAATAACCCCCCTAATTCTATTGGCAACTTGTCACAGCTGCAACACTTGAACATAGAAGACTATATAGGTTTAAATAACCTTCCCGATTCCATTGGCAACCTGCCCCAGCTGCAACACTTGAACATAGAAGACTGTAGAGGTTTAAATAACCTTCCTGATTCCATTGGCAACTTGTCACATCTGTAGCACTTGAAAATAGAAAGTTGCAGAGGTTTAAATAACCTCCCCAATTCCATTTTCAACCTCTCACAACTGTAGCACTTGAATATAATAGGAAATTTTAAAGGTTTAAATAACCTCCTTGATTCTGTTGACATTCTATCACAACTACAACACTTAAAAATAGAATATTGTCACAGTTTAAGTGGAAATAGAGGGTTTTTTAGTAGGTTTTTACTAAAATACCTTGAATCAAGTTTAGGAGATAGTTTAATCATGTTTTGTAGACATATATACATTTGTTTGTAGCTTTGGGATTGAGTAAAGGGCTTGGGAACTTGATGTTGCTTGGTTATGTGGCCTAAATGGCCTCAATTGTTGATTTGAGACAGTCTAAATGGCCTCAATTGCTGATTTGAGATAGTCTATTTGAGACAAAATAATCAGTTGGATCTACCATACATGTGTAGAAAACAAAATAAATAAAAAATGACATGAACAGTATACTTGGATTCTAATACAAAAGAAAAATTGTTTTGATATCCTTAAAATTGTTTTTTTAGTACCCATCACAAACAATGGATTTCAAAATCCATCCTAATGGTACTAGCAAAAAAATACAAAAAAAATCAAACTAAGGTTGAGAGAAGCCACTCAACCAACATTAGCTTCAAGTTATTGGACCATGCACCCCTTTGAGTATGTCAAAAAAGCAAGTGCAACCATTCTATCCTTAGAGATCTAATCAAATAGAGAATCATACTCCAACTTAATGGGGGATAAATCTTCATTTGTTGCTAAAACTCTCTTGTGGTGGAGGCATATGTTGTAATGCATATATACAAGGTCATTGAACCTTTGCATTAACAACCTACTGCACTTTTGGAGTGTATGTTTTCAAACATAGTCCAATTGCACTCACAACTTGAAGTTCTACATGGCTGGCTCAAAACTTGGATGACACTTTTCTAAAGATTAGGCACTGAGTGCAAAAATTCTCCCACCATGCATATTAAGGATAACTATTTCCACATTTGGGGTAGGTTTAGTAGTATTGAATCAACATAAATAAACTAATTTAAAAATCCAAGAACTTAACTTCAATGATTTGATAAACAAACCTTCAATGACTATTAGCATTCCTTGTAGCCATGCTTATGGGAACTGTCAAAAACAACTTGAGTGGCAGACCTCTTTTTCTGACTATGATCATTATTTTGGATGCCCCTTACAGGGTTCTAAAACATAACAAGAAATCAATATATGTTCATTTGGAAAAACAGACTCCAATATGACTGTCCACGTAGCAATTTAGGCCTAATAAGGCTTGAACTAAATAGGGTTTATTGAATCTTCTATGTCCAGGTTCAAGCTCACTTACTCAATGCTTCAAACAACCTTTGTTCGACTTGCTAAAGCTTTAAAATCCATTAAAAGTTCTTTTCCACGTGTATTTTTGCAAACCCTAGGTCTTAGGCTTCTTAAAACTCTGTTTTAGCAAACTGAGACACAAATTTACATTCAAAGCTTCAACTCTTTGCACATATGCCTTCACCTTATGGTCTATAACCTTTGAAATATGAATCTATATGCAACAAGGAGTTTACACACCAAAAATTGAGAGCTTTCACCGGATTAAGTAGAAGAAACACAAATTCTACAACCATTGTTTACTCTAACAGGGGTTTTGACTTGTCTGCAATAAAATTACAATATCTTCCTTCATACTTGATAAAAATGAATGAAACAAATTGGAAAATGAAATAGAATCATGGATTTATCCATTCCCATGACTGCCCCTTAATAACATGACTATACTTATCCGTACAGATGGTGTTGGATCCCAATTACTTAGTTTCTTGAATCTTGAAGCTTTTTCTGAATTTGGGTTTTAGAAGTTTTCATGTACACATGACACTAAACTCCCATCGGTGTCTCAAGTTCCCATATAGTGAATTCCTATGTTTCTCAAATTCCCAAATCCTGAACTGTACTTCATAATTATTCTTACTCATGGTGATGCAACCATGTTTCTTAGTTTCCTAGATTCTCAAATGTCAAATAAGAGATTCTACTTAAGTTTTGATATAGAGTTGGAACTTTCAAGTACACAATAACATTGTATTCCTATAACTTAGTTTTCCAAAGTTTGACATCCTATGTTTAGGTTTACTTTGAAATTTGATTTTTCTGTCACTTCTTTCTGAAACTTACAAATTTCCAATATGAACTTAATAGATCATCGTAGGATTTCTTCTAAATTCATTCATCAATTTTTTTGTGCAAAATTCCTTCAGAAACTTGCATAATCTGCAAGAAATTCATTTTAATGTTGCAACAATTTTCCTTCTTATGTGAATTCTCTAAAGATATGGTTTAATTTTGCAACCTATTAACTTTATTGGTAACTTTTTTGGGGGATTTTGCAGCTCTTCAATTTGATTTATCTTCAGAAGCTACTACCCTTCCACAACCTTTGTGGCTTGATGAAACCATTTTATGGATTTGTTTTTTCCTAGCCAAACCCCTCTTTTTTAACAGTCATGATATTTCCAAAGCCCATAGTGATTGTCAAAATGTAACTGTTTTTCCTCTTCTTGATGATGGATCACAAAGTGTGGTCCAAAAAGTTGGTTTTAAAAATCTTGATGAATAAGTTTTAATAGTTTTGGACTTGGTATTGTGATCCCTTTATGTAATGTACTCAAGGCCTAAGGTGTGACAAAAGCCCTTATATTAAAGTAATGCAAAGAAATTGAAAACGCTTGTTCAAATAAATATAGTTTTCACTATATTCGTTGTAACTAAAAGAAAATCATTCAGCATGGATATAAAATTGCTTCAATGGAATGCAATATAGTTGTACACTTATTCATATACTTCCCTGCCCTATTTCAAAATAATGTAACCAACCCCACCTCCATACTCATATCCCTCTTTTCCTGTACCAGGGTTATGATTTCACAAGGATGGAAGGATGCAATTGTGGCTGAGACAAACAATGAAAAGGGTGTCAACTATGGTATACTATGTCACCTCACAACCATAAGAAAAAATCATCCCCTTTTCCCCAGTAGCAATCCCTTTGGCCTGATACTATAGGCGTTGTATTCAGAAAACTTATTTGCATGCCATTTCTTATGGACTATGGGAAAAATTTATGTTCAATATATTATGCAAGTAAAAATAGAGAATTCTTATTACAGAATTCACAATGATAAAGAAATTCCCAAAATTTATATAAGAAAATCTCAATACCATAGTAATGGTAAATCTACAGAGTAGGCTACCATCTATTCCCTAGAATCTTTTCTTAAACGTATTTCCCACTGCTACATTTTGGCTTCTAGGGTCTATTTTGTATGAGTTATGTATAATGTTGTACTTTGTAGTTAAGGTTGTTTTACTTGAATCCTAGTTGAATCATTTGTTTCTTAACATTGCATATTTCTTAGTTTCCAATTCACTTTCTACATAGCCCAATAATGGCAGCAATAAAAATACTTAGAAAATGTATTTCAGACTTGTACATGTGGATAATGAGACAATGTAATGAGCAGATATGAAGTGTTTGAACTCAGAAAATGATACAGTGACCAAGTAAACACAATATATGTTTCCAGAATCTGCTACAACAACACTAACCTACATTTACATTCATTTTTTGTTCATTTATTACATAGACAACAAGAATCCCAACCTGGTTTAGATGTTGGAGTTGAGACAGTGTTGTTAGCGACCTAGTAATAGATTTTACCCTTGAATAAGGGCAGCGACCAACCTTCTAAACCTTCCTGAAGCCACATGTTTGGCTGGTGATGGTCATCAACTCTGCTTTGTCTTTGCCACTAAAGCAAGTCCACAAAATGAAATTTCTCTATCTTAAAATGAATGTAAAAGCATTTTTGCAAATAGTTTATAAGTTTGCATTTCCAATACCTTGTATACCTGTCAAACGTGGTTTTCTAAATGTTGAAATAGTTTCATTCCCAGTTAAAAAATTCCCATAAGAGCAACAAAACAAAGTTCTTTATATTGATGTTTAATAAAAAAATATGAAAGTATTGCTTTGGAATTGCCTGAAATGCTTTTCTTTCTTGCAAAGTAGTAGATTTTGAGGTAGGAATGGAATTTTAACAAAGTGTTTGTTGTTTCCTCTCTTTAATGTGATAATTTTGTATCTTTCCAATGGTCATGTATCTGGATTGCCTGTGTCAAGTTTTTGAGAGTGGGAATCCCAATGCAAAAGAAATTGTCATTTCAAACATGGCAACAACTTTTGACTAGATTTTGTTATAGTTTGAGGTTTGCTGCTTCAAATCCTCTCTATGTATTTTTTTATGCTTTAGTTCCTAAATGATGTAAAGAAAAAACAATTAACACATTACATTATATTTACTCATTTGAACAAATGCATAATTTCTTCTATTTCTTCCTTTATTTCAGGATCCTTTCACATTTTCTAATTATCATAGAGCAATACAGGAGCCTTTTGATTACTACATGTTTGGAAAAAATTACATTCATTCATTGATGGATTTCAGGTATTGTTGTTGTGATTCCCAAGAAGGTTTTAGTTCTTGTTTTTTAATCTGATAGGATTGGTTGTATCTCATAGGAGGGTTTCTGATTATAGATTTAAGTAGTATTTGATCACCCCTAATAATATAGAGGTAGATTATTTTTCCTCATGCTTTTTCCATTGAATTTTTTTTCTATTAACTATGTAGTTTTGACAAATGAACAATAAGGTTATTTTGATTTCTAAGACTAAAAATGACATCCTTGAGTAAATTTTTGAATGTAAAGGAGGTTGTCTATATGTTAGGCTTGCTAGGTGAATTGGATTGCTCAACAAGAAAAGATTTCTAAATTAATTTAGCTCTAACTCTATGGGAAAGATGATAGTTTGATGGACATACACAATTCTACCTGTATGGGAGTGATGAGAGCTAGATGGAACATCTAAAGAGGTTCCAGATATGCTAGAGGAAAGCTACGAGGAAACTAAATTGATAATGTTTGAATCTTTTTTTTCTTTCTTAGATGCTGAGTCTAATTAATAAGTTTAATGTTGTGTTGCAACTTGCAGTTGAGTATGTTGATATGATAAAGGCTAGCATTGTCAATCCTCGAAAATTTATCATAATTGCATTAGTTGATGTAGAAAGGTAAAACTATTTATCTTTATTATAATTAGTGGAACTTGCAACTACAATATCTGATAAAAATCTACTTCCAAATATGTTTTTGACGTGCAAATTTTGAAACCTTATTTTTAAATTGCAGCTCCAAATTGGAGAAGTAAAAGGTGAATACCAGTGATGAAGAGTTTGGAGGAGTCGAAACCAATAGCGGTGGGAAAGTTGTGGATTTGCAAGGGGATTAAATGGGTTGAGCCCCTATAGGAGGTCACTGCCCTTCCAAAATGACTACAGTTAAGGAAGGGGAAAATAATATAAGTATATGAAAATAGGAGTATTTATTTTATATAGTGTCAATAAGTTGTACAACGTCACTGAGACATTGAATGTAACCAATGAAATTTTGATTTTCCAATCAGGCTTAATAAAGTAAATTTTTAGAGTGGTTTTTTCTCCACTCATAAATACAGTGTTGTTTGTGTTTGTGTTTGATCAATCATATTTGTTCAAGAATTTTAGTCTACATTTCATGGTGCTTCTTCAACATTTGAATATCTATGATACTTGAAGTTTATATGCATTAATTTGTGAGGATTAATTAAGTTAGATTTGATTTGTAATGACTAAATATATGACTAAAGTAATGACTTACATGACTAAATTAATGACTAAATAAATGACTACCATGACTAAATAAATGACCAGTTAACAACAATCAATGACTAAATTAATGACTAAATATATGACTAAATTAATCACTAAATATATGACTAAACAAATCACTACCATGACTAAATTAATGACTAAATCAATGACCAAATCAATGACTAAATAAATGACTAAATAAATGACCAAATCAATGACTAAATCAATGACTAGATAAATGACTAAAATAGTTTAGTCATAAATTTGGTCACATTATAAATGACCGGCAATAAACTACTAATGGTCACGTGACCAAAATTAGTCATATATATGCAATTTTTGTTTTTGTACTAGTGTATGGTGCATCTCGTAGGATTTTAAAAAAAGGTTAAACAACAAATAAATTCCCCAAGGTTGTAATGAAAGAGATCTTGAGCAATAGAAAGAAGTATTGAATGACACAAAACATCAAGTGGATTAATAAAAATAACAACCACCTAAATGCTTGTCCTAATAATACAAAGAAATAAAAAAAATTGATATAGATTTTTCTCAAGACTATGAGAAAAGGCGTTAGGGAGAAAGAGGAACTATTATCTTGACAAGTTTAACCCCACTTATAATCATCAATAAGAGGCCTCTATAGGGGAAAATATGCCTTCTAGAACAAAGACCCTCATATCTCAATTAAGGACCCTTGTCATTTTCATGGTCTTTGAGGCCTTGTTTCATGATGTTTGGTCTATTTTCCTCTGATTTTATGTTGTAACATGGCTTGAACATGCATATTTAGGTACTAAAATTCAAATAATGATGTCTTGTGAAAGTGTTGTGAAGTGTTGTAAATCATTTCTACACTCTTCTAGACTCTATTCATTACAATTCACCTAAAAATCACCTTTTCATCACTAATCAAGTCCTATTTTAAAGTGTTGTAAAGTCTTCTAACAAGATTTCACGCTTTTCTAGGCATAATTTCACTATTTACACCTTTCTTAAGCTTTATTTGACCCCTTTATGCCCTTATAAGCTTTAATTAAGTGCATTTTTCTAATGTAAACCCGACAAACAACATTAAACATGACTTAATTCCCGACACCCATTTTCAAGTCCTAGGTGGAACCCATTTGCCATGGGTGGTGAAAGAGTCCCCCTTGGCTCCAAATTTAAATTTTTTAAAATTTCTTTTCGGGTTTTTATTCAAAATCACTTGATGTCAGCCTATGATGAGGTATTAATGGGTTACTAAGGCACAAGATTGTATAATTAAGTGTTTTTAGATCCATTTCAAGAACCCATTCATTCAAGCATTCAATCACACATCACATTCAAGCATTCAAGCACCTTACAACATCAAGTCAAGCATTAATCGAGCATTTTCGAGCATCCATTGATACATCTTCATATTTTCATCAACAAAGGTTTGGTAAGTTGATAGCATTTGCATGTTATTTGTTTATCAGTCTCTTTCATTTCATTATTTCATTAAGGGCTTGATTACCAAAGTGGGGTTTGACCAAGGCAAACCCCTATTTGCTAACCCTCAACCATTTTCCCCCTCTTGCAAGTGTGTTTGTAGACCTTTGTATGCATCTTTAATAATTATTTAGGTGCTGAAGAGTGGTCAACAAGTCAACTAGGTGCTTCAAATCAAATCAATCATATTTCAAGTTTGGATAGATAAGGTTTTTTGTTTGTTTCCTGTAGAATTGACTTCGACAACCCATCAAGTAGATATCTTTAGATCTGGTGTTGCAGAGTTGTCTCCTAATTTCTCTGAATTTTGGGAGAGGATTGATTCACTACTAGTGGTGAATGAGTCCCACCTTAAGACTGAAAATCTAGGTTTTCTCAAATTTTGGATCTCAACAGTCAGAAACTGGTTCCCGATAGTTTTCACCAGAAGTAGGACTAATTCAACACCTTGGGTGAATGTATCCCACTATTGATTTTTGGTGATTCCATACAACATTCTACAGATTCCAGACTCCTCAAATCCTACCCAGGTGCACACTTATTCAACCCATTTCCTTCTTTTTTACATGTATTCATTCTTATTTCATTGTTTTGTATATCACATTATGTTTTCCAACATAGCTTAAATATTTAGTTTTGCATTCAAATTCAGTCATATAGATCACTTAATTACATTTAGTTCATTTCATTTAGCATGAATAACATCATGCATAACATAATTTGAATGAACCCCTTAGCATTTTTGGCCCTCCTTTCTCCTTTTAGGTGAAAAACCCTAGAAGAGCTAGAAAGGTGCAAGGTGCCAAAAATCTACGGTTCATTTTGGTGAACCTGCATTTTGAACACTTTGCATTTCTGATTTCATTTGCATATTGCATCCTAGATTACACTTGCATCAACATTTGAAATTAAGGTATTGTTTTGTTCTTGCATTCTAGGACTTCTCATATTGCATTAGTGAAAGCTTTGTTTAGATTTCATGTTTGCATTGCATCTCATTGAAAAAACTAAAAAAATTGCATGTACATCCTTCATTGCATTCTAAAAAGCATTAGACTCACATTAAATTTTTTGAAAAACATAAAAAAAATATCATAGTTGGAATCATTCACCACCCTGGGCAAATCAATCCACCTACACTGTTCATATTGCATTTCCAGACATTTTCTGGCATTTTTCTGCAGTATAGTTTTTTGCACTTGCTTTTTGTTTTCATTTCCAGAATCCATGTTTTTAGTCATTTATTGCATCTTAGTTTACTTGCATCATGGCATTTTCTTTTCATAAGTTCTAGAATTCCCTAAAATCCTTGGTAGACATGTCCAATTGTGCCTTTGGCTGTGAGCCTAATGACATTGAGTTGCCTCATGCTCCTTCAACTCCTCATGATTTTCCTCCTTGTGAAGTTGACATCATTGGAGAAGATGATGATAGCATGAACAATTTTTACAATGAATGCCTTGATAACCTAGAAGCCAATGCAACCTTCTATCCATCCATGAAGTCATAAGATCTTCCTATTGTTGCACCTCCTGATCACTTTGCATACTTACATCCTGAAATCAATGAAGGACTGAAGGTTCCTCCCTCAAGTGGACCTAGTTCCTCTAAACACACTCATAACCATTTTATGATCACAAAGTCACAAACACTTCCATAAACTTTGAAGAAACATATGGCAAAGGCTTCACTATCTTAAGTAAACAGGGTTGTGACACAACACATGAACATGGCATTCACCAACTTCTTGAGCAAAAACCAACTGAAGAAAACACAACAGGATTAGGATATATTAAGATCCTTCTCATCCTGATAGACCTAATTTTGAGTATTGGAGACTTCGAGATGACAATACAATGATTTGGGATGCTCCTCCTGACTTGAATATTCTCCTTCCACGTGAACAACCATTGCCTCCTTCTAATGATAAGGATGCTAGGATCCCCATGGATCCTCTTCCTCCTTCTATTCATGAAAAAGGGGAGTCTAGCAAGCGAAAACGACCTTACAAATTAAAGAAACTCAAGTTTCTGACACATCCTCCACCTGAATGTGAAAGGAGACTTCAACTACTTTTAAACAAAGAACTTATACTTTTACCACCTATGAATAGGTTGGTTATTCGTCTTAAAGATTCTAACATACCATATTGCAAATATCGTCACATTCTTGGACATCGAACCGAAGAATGTCGGGCATTGAAGAAAATATTGGATAAGTATCACTTCACTGATACCAATTGCTTTCCTCTTGTCCCATAACCACTAAATCCCTTTATCATGCCATAGTTGTAGAATTCTCTATTCTCACTATTGCATGATCCTTTCACATCACTCTCCTCGGCTCATTCTGGCCTTTACACTTTGTGGGGGCCAAGAAGTTGATAGCCTTGTCCTTGTAATGCATTTTCCTTTGTCTCTTAACTATGTTATTCATTTTCCGCTTAGCTGCTTAAGATTGAGAAACCAATAACTTAGTTAATGGTTGACTTGCATTTGCATTACTTGCTCCTTTTTCATTTTTTTCTTTCTTGTGTGTATCGTGTTTTTGATGTTCCCTATCTTTGTGCACTTCTTCTATGTGTACCTCTATTCTTCTATATGTCATGCATTGTCTTTTTCACTTTTGTTTTTTGTTTTCATTTTGGGGATGACACAAAGCTTAGAGATGCCCTATGTCTCTTCCATGTTGACCTAAAAAGTCCTTGTCTTTTTCACTTTTGTTTTGTGTTCTCCTCACTAGTAGAATTTGGAAAATAAATGACTAATTTGGTCATTTATAAGTGACTAATTTGGTCATTGGGTAAAATCACAACTAAATGACTAAATAAATGACTAATATCAGACAAATAAAAATGACTAAATAAATGACTATTACTCCTCTATTCTTTTTTCTTTCGAATTTGATCATAATCCATAAAGTTTAAGCCCACCTCATGGGACTCCTACCTAAGTGCACCATTTGGCCGCCTAGGTTGCTTGGTGCACCAAACATACCTATTGCATGGAAGGCATTGCCTCTCGGTGCAGTCTTAAGGCCTTCACATATTTTATAAAAAAATTTAACATTTACATTCTTTAACTTTTATTACTCATTATGTTAATGAATTATTAATGTTTTTAACTATGATTTGAAGTCAGTTTGATTTTCTTGTTGTGTTAGCATGTTAAATATATCAAAGAGCAATTGTGGTCAATTTCACTAATAAAATATGATTTATACAATCCAATTGCATTTTGAGGGCTATCTTGTAGACACTTTCATTTGAAAAAATCAAGTAGTTATTTCTAAAAGCAATTAGATTCAATTTACATGCATTGTAGAAACGTAATGGTTGAGTCTACTAAAAACGAAAAAATTTCCCTTAAATTTTTTTTTTTTACCCAACCACCCACTCTATATAAAAATATATTAATTATAATAATTTTATATTTATATTTAATAAATTTTATTATAGTATACAATATATAATAATAATATAACTTATATATATTATTAAATATAATAATAAATATAATTATATTATATATAATTTAATCTGTATTACTATTATATTAAATATATATATAATATATTAATTATATTAAATTGTATTATATAAAAAAATAATAATTATTAATTATTAACTATAATAATTTTATATATGTATTTAACATGCCAAAATGTGCTCATTATCAAGATCTTGTCCATAATTTTCATTTTAATAAACATACTCTAAAACCCTTTGTCGCCCGCCAATATGGAGAAGTGAAAGTCAAACACTTTTTTTTCAAGCATAGCCTGCCAAAATGGAGAAGTGGCACTTGATTTAGGGTTGCAACCTCTGGCCATTTTTCTACATCGGCAATGTTGATAGTAGGACATGATTTGTACAGAATCTTGTGGTAAGTCACTTTTCATGGTTGCAGAATATAGTGAATGTTCTCTATGCTTCAGGTTTGTGCTTGTTTGCAGAAATTTAGCAGTAGTTTTCCTTTTCTTTTCTTTTTTTTTTTTCAAACAAATTTTGTTTGTCACTTGCAACGCTATTGGCTAGTTGGCATGGTTAACTATTTTAATGGTAGTTTATAACTTTAAGTTTATATGGAATTGATATTTGATTGGAATGGGTAAGTGGTCTATGAGAAAAAATTGTCCTGTGAATTTTAGAAAATTGGGTTTAGCTGAAGTAACTGGTGAAAAAATTTCAATGTTGGTTTCCAATAGTACAAAATTTATTTCTCTTACCTATGAGGTTTGAAGAGAAGAAATAAATTGGAAATGAAATTAATCAATGTGGAGGTTTGTATCAGCTCATGGGAATTCTGGTTTTATGATGAATTTTTAGAAATTGAATTGGTGAGCATCCAATGGTAGGCATAACCCTAATTGAATTCAATCGCTTGTTTTCTTTTTATTTGTTTTTTGATGATTTTTTTTTTTTGACAGTAATAGATACAAAGTACTTTTTGCTTTTAAAATTTTAATCTACTCTGCATTTTTTTTTGTTATGAATTTCTCTAATCATACCGAGACTTTGAATAATTCTATGAAGGATCTCATAAGCAAAAGCAATTTCTTTGGAAATATATATCCAGGGTTATACACACTTTTCCAGCATGCAATTTCCATGCCTCTCAAAAATTTCTTTCTTGTCTGTGTTCATTTGTGATGGGCTAACAAATGCTTTATTACATACCTATCTTCTCATACAAAATTGATGTTTAGTTTTTTCTAAATCTACAGTTAACAGATTACTCTTACTCTTTATATCATTTGGAAAATATACTGTGTATGTAGTATATTTGTACACCCTTTTTCTATGAATGAATATTTTGTTCAACTGACACTTTTCCTGTGCAAGAATATCAGTTCTCAGAACTTAACTATATTCAAACTAAATATTTCTTTTCTTTTTTAACTTTTAGCTCTAAAAAGACATCTTTTTATCTTTTCCTTTTTTTGATGAAGTTACATTAGTTAACTATTTATTAGTCAAAAAATGGATGAATATATAGTCTCACACAGTTACACAAACCAAGGATGCCAAAGAAAACATCCAAAAGACAAGGAAAGCAAACAAAGGGAGACTGGAACATAAGATTCTAATACTTTTTTTTGACAGTTAAAACATAGCCGAACAACCAAAAATGCTCATGCTTCTCTTTGCTTGTTGTGGCATAATTTCCCTAGACATCCTTGACCTTCAAAGCCATCATCTCATCTTTATCATATAGTATTGAATCTAAAAGTCTTAGAGATAAAGAAGCCTCACATTTCTACATATCTAGATCAAACTCTCCTAGGAATTTTGTACCCTTTGGATATCTTCCTCCATGATTTGAAAGGAAGTTGATGTCCTCCAAGAAACTTCCTAATTGACTAAATTTTCTAGGTTGGTAATCTTTTGGATTAAATCCTTCATTGCACCCAAGTATATTGGTATTTTTGCTTATTAAATGTGTAGACATAATAGTTTCCTACATCTGGTTCTTTAACTTGTTAGCATCAAGCTCTAGTTCTACTGTTTTTGCTCTGTCACCTCAACAATCTTCATTTTCCAGACAAGAAAATATCTGTGAAGCTAGCTAGAGTTTATCCATTTATTCAAATTTGTATCATACTTTTACTTTGGGCCCATCTCTTCCATTACAACCAAATCATATCAGAATTTTTCCCATTCTTGGTGAAAGGTTTCCTCTCTCATCCTCATACAGGTGCAAAAACCAACTGATGCATCTCATTCATTTTGGAGAGACAAGGGCAGGTAGCTTGTAGCTTATTCTTCTTATAATGCCTAGTGTAGATAGGGATTTACCTTTTAGCTTCAGAGGGGCCTTCCATCCCATTGTCAATTTTCTTTATTCCTCCAAATCTCTCTCCTTATCCTGAAACTCCCTCTCTTGGGTGCAAGAACAACTACTTCTTTTGGTGGTAGGTTGGTCACAAATCCTTTTTTTTATGCTTTTTGCATCCACAGAGACAAGTATATAGATCATAGTAATAGTTTCAATCACAGCTGCCATCAGATGAATCAAGTGAGGAATAAGCAGAATCATCTCAGCAAAAATAGCAAATGCATTGATACCACTCTGAGTACACAAAGGAATTACATCACTATGTATCTATGTTAAGAAGAACAAAGGGAAGCCATCAACAACTAATTTGTTGAGTGCCCATAAATAACTCTTTATTCATTCGTGTTAAACTAGTATTTGACTATCAGAAAAAGAAAGTCACCTTGAAGAAGGAAGCCATATCATGATTACATTAGTTGTGGGGTAAACATGGCTATAAACATCCCCAAAATCTCTGTAGCAAAGCCTTTTAACAACACCCAAAAATCCAGCATCCATCCCACAATAACAACTGAATAAATTCCAGCATCACTTGCTAAAAGAATGCAGGGACCCACAACAAACTTCAAGTGCCAAAAACAAAAATAAGTCAATATGAAGTATTCAATTTTGATTTAATGATACTCTTTCCAGAATGCATATACTTGTCCAAGAAGATAACCATTTTTTTGCTCTGATTATGGGCCTTAACATATCCTTTGTGCAAATTTTGGTTTCAATTAAATAGTATGTTCCACTGATTTTCTAGGATGGGGATGGTAGGGGACAGAGGGACACATTTTGGGGATAGGGGGACGCATTTTGTGGACAAATTTTTTTGAGGCCATTTTAGTGGATGTCAGGGATGGCAAAGTGGGTGGCAAGGGATGTCAAAGGAGACAACTATCTAAAAAATAGGGAAATTTGAAATATTCATATGATAACATTAATAAGACATTCATTATATACATTGTAGTTCCTTAATACCCAACATTAGAGTTGAATCAGAAGTTCACATGAGAATTGAACAAATTAACAAATGTTGAAACTTAATTGCTTTCATAATTTGTTGTCATTATGCAATTAAACACATAGTACAGGGAAAAATTCAACTAAAATTGTTATAAGATAGCCACTTTTTGTTCTAATTATGGGCCTTAACATAGCCTTACTAAAAATATTGGTTTCAATTAAACACATAGGATAGGGAAACATTTGATTGACATTGTTTCCTTAAACTTATATAAGATAGAGGCCATTAGTTTCCCAATTGTTTTGTCTCAGCATTAAATTATGTGTAATCTAAGATTTGAAAGTACTAGCATATGGAGGATATAATCTATTCAATAGGGAAAAATGCAATCTTTTAAGCTGAAAGAAAAAATTCATCAGATCTTTCAAACATTCCAGACAACAATATTTTTACAACCTTAATGTTGATAAATGAAAGTTGCTTATATTCAAATTTTTTGCGTAGGGTTTTAGACACTATTTCTCTAGATTATTAGATTCCCCTTTTTAATTTCTATGAATGAGATGAATAGCTAGCACCATTAGATCTTTAAGAAAGGGAAGACAGAGGAGCAGCTCCTGAAGAGGATGTGAAGCAGAAAGAGGACATCTATATCACATATGTGGTCATCTTGTGGATCAAGATTGAATCTCAATTTGAATTTATCATCTTAATCATGTAATATTTGTGGAAGATTGCAATTTTTTTGCCCCAAAAATTTATATAGTAAAAAGGAGTATAATATATGCATAAAGGTTTGGCTCCTTGTTAGGAATTGGAAGTGGGCATGGTGTGATAAGTTCAAGGGCATATGGATAGCTATCATGATATGAGAGAAATTTATATGATAAGATGGCACATGACATGTTAAAATGTGTATGAAATTAAATATTCAGCATTTTGAATTTCCGATACAGAGGTTTGCTCTAAATAGATTTACAAATTTTCATTTTTTTAAATACACTGCATTGAGGCATTTATTTAATATTACTTTTTAGTGGTACCAATTATTAATTGGTGAGATTTCACTAGAAATTTGCGTAATGTTTTGGAGAAATTAGAAATAATTAAAAATAGTATTATTTTTTCTTTGAATTAGTCGCAAATATTTTAGGGTATATTTTCCTTTTGTTAGTTGTTTTTGAATATTTTCTTAGATAAGTTCCATCTTGAACTCATGAGGTGATTGGCTGTGCAATCTTTGATTGGAATAAAACCTCTATTTAGACTCTCAAAGTTTTTTATAATAAATTATAATGGTTGAATTTTTTGTTTTCTACTTTGGTAGACTGGACGCAATACCATTTGGCCTCATGATCCATGAAGTGGGTGGAGTTTTTTCATGATGATTCCTTCATCACTCATCATTCCTGAAGCACGAACTATGGATGGAACAAATATCAATCCAACAGTGGTGAGATTTATTTCTTTATTTCCATTAATGTTATTATTCAAAGCTTTGATAAAATAAAAATGCACTTTGCAAATAATTGCCAAGAAAAGAAGCACTGTTTTTGCTTTAAAATTTTAAATCAAGTAGTGGGAAGAACTCTGTAATTTATTGAAAAAAAAAATGGGAGGATGGACTTATCAATTGATGAATTGACATGAGGTGTTAGTATGCCACATCAAAAGAATAATAAAGAGATAAGAAACAACAAAATATTTGGATGGTGCCTTTTCACATAGTGTTCATCATGATCTTAAATGTGAATTGGTACTATGTTCTGTAACAGCTATTATGACTCTATCATCTATTCACCTTTAAAACTAATTCATGAGTCTACATGTTTGGTTTACAATTTACAAATCACGTACATCAGTGCATTAATCGTGTTGGAGCACTAAAGATTAAAATACCATGGAATTAGGAGAGTAGGATATTAGCTTATTTATTATGCTACTGCTTTGAGAAATTATAACTACAAGACATCATATGGACATCTATAGGAGGAAATTCATTAATCTCAAATATTTTCTCTATGGATATATGCATAAAAGATATGGAGTATATAAATTGGAGTTGCCAGCTGAGATTGAGAAATATGGATGGTACATATGTGCACATCAGACTAACAATAAATAGTCATTCTTCACGTTATTAGAATATTTTTTTGAGGATTCTACTTGTGCTAATTTTTCTTCTAATAAATTATAAAGGTGAATTAAAGTTACCTGGGTTGTAACAATTTTGATGCATAATCATGAATTGGCTCCCGATTTATGGAAAATGTAGGTGAGACATGTACCAAGCATGCTTTTGAGTTGTTGATAAGCAAATAATATTTGCATTAACCTAACACACTAAGCTATGGAATTGATATGCATACTATTGTGAAACTTAGACAGTCTGTATTAGTGTTTCTTTATGTTTCTTGGACTGGGGTGTTTCTGGACAGTTTTGGGGACAGTGGGAGGTTGGCTATTACAATAACTTAAACAAACTAAAAAGCATCAAATTTTTAAAAAAAGTAAATACATTGTGGTGAATTTGCAATGAGAGTCGTCCCCTTCTAGCCTTTTTTGGCTTTTTATTTATTTTCCTCTTAAAAAGTTTTTTTAGAAATATTAATGCGCCCTTAGGAGCAAGCTGTCCTATCTCAAGAAAAGGTGATTTCTCGTGTAAATCTCCAAGACTTTGGGGATGTCATTTGGAACCCCAGGGATGCATCCCTTTGGAATGATGGTCAACATATGCTTCATAACTAAGATGGTTGTTTTATGACATCATTTACTTCACATCAGTCAAGTGTACACTTTGTGAATCAATATGGGACAATTTTCAACCGAAATGATTATGTTTAAACTAGTACACTCTTTTCCTAAAATTATTAAAAAAATAAATTTGCAGTTTCAGTATTGTGAAAGATAAATTTGAAGGTAATTTCTCTAGTAATCTTTATTGTGTATTGTGGAGCCTACATGCATTTTGTTGTTGTATTACATTCTTTATGGTTTATGTTTTCTTGGGAATCCTCTTTTTTGCAAGATGTGCTTTATGAAACCCTTGTATTTCCTACCATTTTCGTTCTACTTAAGAGTTCGTTGACTTATCTTGACCGTCATTAGACACTGATGTAATTTACTTCTTTCATTCTTTCTTTCTTATGCCTTTTATTTGATAGCATTTTTTTGATTGCCACTCCAAACATTTTACCATATTTAAAATGAATATATCTTCTAATTGTTTTCAAAGTAGAGATTAGAAGTCATCTTAAGCAAAAAATACAAACTATGAGATGATGAGTTAGAGGTTTGGTCTGTATAGCAGATATTGTTCCTTTTAACATGGCCTCTACTTATTTTTATATTTGAACCTAGTTTTTGATGTAAAAATGTTGATATGCTAATGGTTTTTTGTAGTTCTGTTGATGGAAACCTAGTTATATGTAGTGTTTTAAAAGGTATTTTACTTCTAAAATTATGTAGTTTTCCTTTGATCATCACTTGTTTATGGAATGCACGGTTGTGCTAATAATAAATGTCAAAGCTTATAGCTTGATATTCAAATTGAAATAGTTTTACAATGTACAAATTGGCATTCAATCTCCAAATGGCATCACTACTGTTTGGGGTATTCTTTGAAGATTTAGTGACTTTCTAAAGCTTTATGCCATTGTAAGTGTGGAACTCTTCTTTTTCTTCTTTCTCTTATTTTTATTACTAAAATTGTTGTTTCCTAGTAGTGACATTTATTAATTCTTTGAAGTTTAATGGTGACTGTTTTATTTTATTGCAAAATTATGTCTCTGATTTTTCTCATTTAAATTATCTCGATCAATGAAATAGTGCAACTCATGGAAGTTGTAAAATATTTTATACTTTAAGTGCCTACAGCCTGAGGATGGAAATTTGCTCTGCTTGCTGTATATTTTAGAGATATGCTTTCTCATGGGCATTATATTTTTTTAGAGATTTAAGAGAAATGGAAAGGATGGGTTAGGAGGCTTACTAAATCTAATATCCAAGAGCTTGTAGGATCTTACATTGTGTTGTCAATTATTTTGGATCTATGCATAACATGTAAAGAAAGTATAGCAATTATATTATGTTTTTGTTTTTCTTAGAGGATTGATTTGATGAAGAATGATGATGAGCTTTAGTTTTCCATCTAGAAGTTAAAGTAATGGGGGAGTTTTTTCCTGTTTACATAGTCTGAACATAAGCGACCTACAGATGATTCACTCCTACTGTACATTCTAAACAATTTATTTGCAAAGCACAAATGTCATCTTAATCTAATACATCTCCTACAAGGAAAAACATAACTACTAGCACTTGCACCCATAGGAGGTTCAAGGGAGATGCCGATAGG
Organism: Sequoia sempervirens; assembly: GCA_007258455.2. Classification (NCBI taxonomy): domain Eukaryota; kingdom Viridiplantae; phylum Streptophyta; class Pinopsida; order Cupressales; family Cupressaceae; genus Sequoia; species Sequoia sempervirens. Next base: position 33,113 of record VDFB02118881.1, read on the forward strand.
AAATAAAATGAAAAACATAAACTAATTATAACAATACATAATTGGTTATATAAAAATATATTTGTATACGCGTATGTATTGTACAATATAAGTAGGTACATAATTTTGTTGACATTAGTTTTTTTTTTTTAAAATGATCAGATTCCTTTGAACAATTTGTATCCACTTTGTAGTAGTCAATGGAACACATTGCAAGAGGCAGATCAAATTCTTGAGGATCTCCCCTCTCTGAGGAAAACTTGGCACAATTTACTAAATGTATCTAAAGATACCAAGGATTGTAATCTGCCTATATTCATTTATCATCCGAGGACAACTTGCCCTCTATTTTGGAACTGGAAAAACAATGTAAATTAGTCTTAAGGATTGACAACATGACTTGTCCTTGATGCAAATATAACACTGTCCAAAAAGTAGTAGTCATCTGTTATTTGTGTTGTATTCACACTATATTTAAAAATTGGCTAATAGTAATGCTAATGGTTCTATGATATCAAGAAAAATCTGCATCAAATAGGACAAACTACCAAATTTCCTAACATGGAAGGGTATATTCACCAGTCTCAGTTTTTGAGCTTGAATACATCTTCCTTATTAACAATGAGTAATTAGATATAGATCTTTGTATGGCATAGGCTTGGCAGCATTGTCGATCGATTACATTCCAACTTACAAAATAAAGCCACTCAATTGATTTATTCCTTTTTTCTATTGTTCTATTCTATAACTAATCAATGATCACATCAAATTTATAAAATGTTAAATATATTTTAACTGTAGTTTTAAAAAAACTTAAAACATTTTTTTTTTATCAACAAGAGGCAAATAAATTTTTATTAATATATCTAATATCAAAGGATCTAACATCTTATATTACAAGATAAACATTATAAGCTTATACAGTTAAAATATTAAAACAACTTAAAACATTTTCAATTTTGCAAATACAGTTTTTTTTTGCCCAGTGTTTCCTTTCCCCACTCTCCTCCCTACCCAAAGGGGAAATCAGTGGAACAGAACAAAGGTATAAACATAATGGTAACATGAAGTACAACAACCTTCTAAACGATAGGGAGGATCAAGTATCATTTAGTGCATTACATGTGTGTTAATGATTGACAAAACAATTTAACACACATTAATCATGTTTGCATTTTGTTAGGTCTGTGTATTTATGCAAATGGGGAGGTAGGGAGAAATTAGCAACTATGATAATAGAAGAGAACTAACACCATGGATGACCATATATCTCAAGGCTACACCATCAGTTTTAAAAAACTGCCCATACGATTACAAATGTTTTAACCACCATTTTTCATTCCAAGAATGCAAGCCTAAAACTCTTTGACCTTGACAAAGAAAGGTGCAACTAACCTTCAGGGAAACAAGAAGGCCCAAGTGAACTTTCAGGTAAGGAAAAATTTACAACTTGGCCTACTTTTTATACATTTACTTTTACATAAAGAATCACCTTTTATCCTTTTAAGGTGCTCAAAATTCATTGTGGCACTAGCATGGTATATCAACATTACAACTTTTCATTTGAAGCCCTCTTAACCATGAGGACACGTTGCTTTTTCCCTATCCAAATACTTTCCCAAGGTGGATTTTTTGAGACAACTTGGTAGCCTGCCCTGCTATATAGGGTCCTTGCAACAACATCTTTATATGCTCGGAGGACTAGATATTCAAAACCCCAGAGAAATTCCATAAAATCATATGCTTTAAGTAAAATTGTTGCAACCTTTCTCCTCTTGCATACATAAGTGTTGTTCCCCATTATTATATGACAGAGTGAGTACTCCATTAAAACAATGGTAATTTACCTGTAGTTCTCTCCAACAACTATACCACTAACATAGAGATATTCCATTGCTCCTCCTAAATGGAACAGGACATCCTTACCTATATATGTTGTAACATCCAGGACACCAACTATTTTCTGCCTGGTCTCAATGGCCAATCCATGATCCATAGTATCATAATCAGTTTTAGCAACAAAGCAAGCATACCTACACATTTCTTGGCTAAATGTTATTATTGCAAGAAAAGGTGTGGTAGTTAGTGAAAGGGTAAAAATATCTGCAGGTAATTAACCTAATCAATAGACGTAGCATTCCTTTCCATCCCCAAGTTTCATGACAAATAGGTATTTTACCAAAAAATTAAGAGTCAAGACTCAGTGTTAAGTACAAATTGTTGATGAATAATAATGTAAACTGCCAAAATAGTGTCAAGTAGGCTAAATCAAAATATGTATAAACTTGATCTGAATTATAAATCAAACAGTAAATTTTAAATTTTTTAGTATCTATGTCATTCTAATCTTCAGATTTTCATGCAATAAGTGCCTTTCATCTAGTTTTATTTATTTGGGCCTCTTTTGATGAATGTCACACTTTGATAAATCGGAAGCCATTTAGTGAAGTTAAGTGAAGCCTCGGGGTTGTTAGATGCGAAAGGGGATTAGGATTGAGGAATGGTAAGGAGGGGAGAGTTAAAAAAACATTCCCATGGAAAGAGTGAGAATTCAAGGTAATAAGTGAATGTTGTTAACATTTGACGTAATCTTGTTTGTGGATTTTGTATTTGATACATGTACAATAAATAAGACATCTAATACTGAAAAGTACAAGGAATCATATCCCTAAAATGGTAAATGATCACAAATCAAGCACAATAATCTCCTAAAGTAATAAGAAATTGCAAAGCAAATGCTAACTTCAGCTTTGTATATTCCCATATAAATCAACCATGCAGATATGAAATCAACTTCTGCCACAAGATGCAAGATTCAGCCACAAGATGCAGTGGGTCTCCATGACTCGTAAATATTCTTGTATTATCATACTCCTCCTTGATGGCCATAATCCCTCTAGTAAGAGTATCTTACTATAAGTGTTTTTACTTTTTGGAATATACCTGTAAATGGTTTCAAAATATGAGGGTTTTTAGAATAAGATAGGAGAGGGAGTTGAATTTCAAATAATTAGAATTGATGAGAGTATCCATTAGATTATATACTCTATAGAAGTATTTTTAAAATCACGATGTGTTGTGGCTATCATTTGTGGAGATTTTAGGAAATATGCGAGTAAAACTAAATAAGGCAAGCTTAAATCTCATCTCGCCTCTTGAAAATTTGAACCTCTTCTTTAGCAATGCATGCATAATTAATTCCATCAAAAATCATATCCAACTAAATCATTTAAAACATATCCCAGCCTTAAGTGAAAAATAAACGAATTCTTCTGTGACTCCCTAAACTGCAAATAAGAATAGTGTACTTTCCACTCTTTTCTTGATCATTGCTATTTTCACTGGAGACTATTCTTGAAATCTTCCATTGCTACCTAGTAGTCAAGTGGATTGGTTAACATTATGCAATTCTCATGCTTTTCTTGAGGTTGAGATGTAATTTTTTGACTAGAAAGATCTTGAGCTACCAGCATTGCACGATTACATCTCTCTTGGTAAGAATAGGCAGTTTCCCTTTGAGAACGTTTGCAATGGCTTCGATTTCCTTGCTACCATCCATGTCCCTTGAATTGGTATGATTAATGAGGGAAAGTAGACTGTTCAGTGAGTCTCTTGTAGTCTTAAGGATCTTAACCAAGGATCCAACCTACAGAAAGGGTTGAATTGGTTTAATTGTTAAGGGCAAGCAACTTGGTCAATGTGTCCAGATTTGTGACACAAATGAATCCTCAATGCTTATCTTGTTAAATTTGTAATTTCAAACCCTGCATATAATGAAGATAATACATGCTAACTAAAAATCAGAAAAACAGTCATTGTAGGGAGATTGGTTTTGGTTCATCTCATCTTTTAAAGATTATTGCTTTGGTTGGTTTTCATAATATTTTTCCTCCAAACTCTTTGTATTGATATCATCAAAACGGTTGACAACATGACATAATATGTGCAGAATCCTGAGGTAAGTCACTTGCCATGGTGTCAGTGATTTTGTATTTTGTGAAACTAGACCTAGCGAGATCATTTTTTGTTGTGTTTTATTTCATTCTAAAACATTTTTTTCTACATCTTCCATCTAGTTATCATTGTAAGATAGTTACATTTAATATATTTTCTTGCTATTCCATTTCATTGTCACACTAGTGTGTGAATAACCATTTTTTGTTGTATCTACAAGTTTAACACTAAGTGTTTCTTTTTAGGGAAAAATCTCATTAAATGAAGCTCGCAAGAGGATATGGCTGGTGGACTCTAATGCCTCTCTCGGCCTCTCCACATTCCCTTTCCAAATGCCTTGGATGATGCACACAAAAAAAATGAATTGTTTATTATCTTAATTATTTTCAACACCAGTTCTTTGGATATATAATTAAGCTACCAATTTGAAGGAATCCTCTTAAAGATTATTGGATGCTATGGAGGTTGAACTTGATTCTTGTTATGAGCATTACGTATCTCTTCTTTTAACATACATAGGATTTTTATTTTTTCTCGTCACTTTTTAAAACATTAGCTTGTCCAAATTCTAGAGTATATTTAGGTTGATCATGGTAGGCCTATCAAACCATGGTTATTTGTACAAATCAGAGTTCATATTTGTAATCCGAATGTGCATAATTTAAATTGTTGTATAACTAATAATATAATATTAAAATACATTTAAATTTTACTTTTAATGTCCTATCGGCGTATCCCTTGAACCTCTTATGGGTGCAAGTGCTAGTCTAGCAATAGTATATTTCTAAATTTATGCTTGTGAATGCAGTTTGGGAAGTATTCTTGTTTAGTATTTACATTTTTTATTGTCAGCATATGAAGTTTTTTGTTTTTATGATTTTGTGGGGATTCTAACTTTTTTCACATGCTTTTTGTGGACAGAGCCGTACAGAAAATGCAGGTTCCAACTATAGTTGAATGTCTTTAGCATCCTTTCTTCCAGGTTCTTTTTTAATTTATTTTTTTAGTACTATGCAGTTCTATATTTTTCTTGTTTCTATTTTATGATTACATGGTAAATGGAAGTCTCTGGGACATCCTACATGGTGAGCAAATGATGTTATGCAAAAACATGATAGATTTATGAAATATGAGTCCAATAAATATTTCTAGATACCATATGATCAAAATAGATTGGGGAGAACCTAACAAACATTTTAAATTTTTGTGTAGGAACATCAAAGAAGATTAAATTAGACTGGGATACTCATCTAAAGATAGCCTATGGTGGTACAAAAGGATTAGCATATCTTCATCGTGATTGTAACCAATGCATTGCTCACAGGGATATAGAGATATTTAACATTCTTTTAGATTACAACTTCTAAGCACATTTGTCAGAATTTGGCATTGCCAAGTGTATTTCCTCGACCAAAATTTAGACCTCCACCTATGTTATGGGTACTATTAGTTATATTGACCCTGAATATGCAATAACCTCAAGGATTAATGAGAAATCTGATGTTTACAACTATGGTATTGTTCTTCTGGAGTTGCTGATAGGCAGGAAAGTTGTGGACAATGACTCAAATTTACTTCAGTTGGTAGGATTTGTGATTGGTGATAAAGAAACCGGCAAGATATGAAGATTAAGAGGTCAATGATCAATTTTTTCAAGGGATAGTTCAATCGTAAGAGAAACAATGAAGTAACAATTAACATGGTCATAAGATGATAGTAATCAGAATAAGGGCAACCTATAGATGATTGGAGCTTTATCACAATCATAGAATGAAAGTTTCTTTGCAAAGATGTATCATGTACATATGCATTACAAGGGTAAGAGACTATAAGTTATGATATAAAAGAATAGTCATGTTCCTATTCTTTTGTAAGTTGTTGAACATCATAAAGACAAGGTTTTGGAGTAGATCTCGGCTAGTTTTTTTATTTCTCAACAATGTATTGTAAACTTTCTATTAGTTTCATGTTGGGACAACAAATTGTAACTCCATTTTAAAGCTTACATAGTTGTATGTAACATCTTTTTGATTAATAAAATAAGCTATTTTTACCTTCTCATTGTTGTTTTATTGTGCAAATTTGTTAGGTAGTTGATAAGTGATCTTTTTGATCAATAAAATAAACTACTGGCAATTAAAAATGCACTAAATATACTACTAAATCAATGACTAAATGACTAAATATATGACTAAATTAATGACTAAATATATGATTAAATATATAACTAAATTAATGACTAAATATATGACTAAATTAATGACTAAATATATGACTAAATAAATGACTACCATGACTAAATAAATGACTAGTTAACAACAATCAATGATTAAATTAATGACTAAATATATGACTAAATTAATGATTAAATAAAGACTAAATCAATGACCAAATCAATGACCAAATCAATGACCAAATCAATGGCTAAATAAATGACTAAAATAGTTTAGTCATAAATTTGGTCGCATTATAAATGACCAGCAATAAACTACTAATGGTCACGTGACCAAAATTAGTCATTTATATGCAATTTTTAGTAGTTTATTTAGTCATATATTATTGTTTTTGTACTAGTGCCTTTTGGAGATGACGCAAAGCGTAGAGACGCCCTGTGTCTCTTCCATGTTGACCCAAAAAGTCCTTATTTTTTTGCTTTTGTTTTGTGTTCTCCTTTTGGGGATGACACAAAGTGTAGAGATGCCCTATGACTTTTCCATGTTGACTCAAAAGGTCCTTGTATTTTTCTCTTTTTGTTTTGTATTTTCCTTTTGGGGATGATGCAAAGCATTGAGACTGCAATGTCTCTTCCATGTTGACCCAAAATGGACTTTTTTTTTCTTTTGTTTTCACTCTCTTCGTGTCATTCTTCTAGTTCTATGTGCTTTGGGGAATGATGATAGTTCCAAGCTCTTTAATCAAAACATTGCAACAATGAACATACTAACCCCAAATCCATAGATCCCTTATGTATTTGGTGTACTCTGTCTGGGGGGAAACTCCATTTCTTTTGTTTTTCCTTTTCATTGACATGAAACAACCTTACTTGGAAACATATGACTTGGCATAGGGCTTTCCATGTTGGCTCTCATGTCTTGTTTTATTTTTGCATTTTCTTTCTTTCGCTACTTTAAAGTAATTTCTCACAAAACGATGTGTAGCAATTCCTTTAAAGTGGGGGGCATACATTACCATTAATTCATTGCATTCTTGGTTCCTAGTGTAGCCTTGTCGTTTATATGATGCGTTTATCACTTTGTGGATGACATTGGGTGTAATGTCCTTCATAAGTGTGATCTATCTTAGCATATTACATTCCTCTTGGTGGTTTGATGTGATGCACTACATCCCCTAAGTTGTGAATATACTATTCTTTGATTGGTCCTCTCTTGGAGACATTAGACACAATGTTCCCTAAGTGACTAACCTTGCATGAACTTAACAAGACTCCTTTGAACATATTTTACATTTTACATTTTACATTTTCACTTTTTACATTTTGCATTCTTTTGCCACCTTGCATAACACAACTTGCATGCTTGTGGTACCTTTCCTAAGTTTTGTTTATGAGTTTTAAGCATAGAGAGCTTTACTTGTCTCATGAAGCACGAACCGACATTTTCCTTGTGGCACCTTGTTAAAGTTATCAGGAGGTATAACTTTGATATAGTTGAGCAGGAAGCCCATCCAGTGGCACGAATTTCCCCATAGCCATCTTCGTGTTTGTGAGTGCATACCAACTAGCATATGTATCTCCCCTTTTGGGCTTTCTCACCCCGTAGACAACTAGAAGTTTTGTGGCCCCAAAGTGAGTATACTTGGACCTTCTCACCCGATAGACCATCATGAGTTCTGTTGCCCCAAAGTGAGTATGCATTCCATTTTTCTCACAATCAGCCTAGATCTAATCCACAACTAGTTGGATAGATGATCAAAGCTTCATCCAATTCTCTCTTTTCAACACTTGTGTGTTCCTTTGTCCTTATGCTTAGTTTGCCATGGGATCTTCATCCTGAGGGCTTGATCATCCCTCTTGATTGTTGTTATTCCATCTTGCTAACGTAAGTACATTTGAACCCTCCTCTCGATGTTCGTGGCTACTTTAGTGTGAGTTTGAAACAAGTTCATCCTCTCACTAAAGTGGGGGATAAATGCATTGTAGAAAATGGACCCTTGTCATTTTCATGGTCTTTTAGGCCTTGTTTCATGATGTTTGGTCTATTTTGCTATGATTTTATGTTGTAACATGGCTTGAACATGCATATTTAGGTACTAAAATTCAAATAATGACATCTCAAGTGTGAAGGTGTTGTGAAGTTCTATAAAGCATTTTTACACTCTTCTAAACTCTATTCATTACAATTCACCTAAAAATCACCTTTTCATCACTAATCAAGTCCTATTTTGAAGTATTGTAAAGTCTTGTAACAAGATTTCATGCTTTTCTAGGCATAATTTCACTATTTACACCTTTCTTAACCTTTATTTGACCCCTTTATGCCCTTATAAGCTTTAATTAAGTGCACTTTTGAATGTAAACCCAACAAACAACATTAAACATGACTTAATTCCTGACACCCATTTTTAGGTCCTATGTGGGACCCATTCACCATGGGTGGCAAATGAATCCCCCTTAGCTCCAAATTCAAAATTTTTAAAATTTCCTTTCGGGTTTTTATTCAAAATCACTTGATGTCAGCCTGTGATGAGGTATTAATGGGTTACTAAGGCACACAATTATATAAATAAGTGTTTTTACATTCATTTCAAGAACCATTCATTCAAGTATTCAATCACACATCACATTCAAGCATTCAAGCACCTTACAACATCAAGTCAAGCATTAATCAAGCATTTTGGAGCATCCATTGATACATCTTCATATTTTCATCAACAAGGGTTTGGTAAGTTGATAGCATTTTCATGTTATTTGTTTATCATTCTCTTTCATTTCATTATTTCATTAAGGGTTTGATTACCAAAGTGGGGTTTGACCAAGGCAAACCCCTATTTGCTAACCCTCAACCATTTTCCCCCTCTTGCATGTGTGTTTGCAGACCTTTGTATGCATATTTAACAAGTATTTAGGTGTTGAAGAGTGGTCAACAAGTCAACTAGGTGCTTCAAGTCAAATCAATCATATTTCAAGCTTGGAGAAGGTTTTATGTCTGTTTCTTGCATAATTGACTTCGACAATTCGACAAGCAGATATCTCTAGATTTGGTGTTGTAGAGTTGTCTCCTGATTTCTCAGAATTTTGGGAGAGGACTGATTCACCACCAATGGCAAATGAGTCCTACTTTAAGACTAAAAATCTAGGTTTTGTCATATTCTGGATCTCGATAGTTAGAAACTAGTTCCCGACAGTTTTCACCAGAAGCATGACTAATTCGCCACCTTGGGTGAATGAGTCCCACTGTTTATTTTCTGTGATTCTAGACAACATTCTACAGATTCCAGATTCCTCAAATCCTACCTAGCGCCACACTGATTGAACCCATTTCCTTATGTTTTACATTTATTCATTCTTATTTCATTGTTTTGCATATCACATTGTGTTTTCTAGCATAACTTAAATCTTTAGTTTTGCATTCAAATTTATTCATATAGATCACTTAATTGCATTTAGTTCATTTCATTTAGCATGAATAACATCATACATAACATAATTTGAATGAACCCCTTAGCATTTTTGGCCCTTCTTTCTCCTTTTAGGTGAAAAACCCTAGAAGAGCTAGAAAGGTGCAAGGTGCCAAAAATCTACGATTCATGACACAAAACATCAAGTGGATGAATAAAAATAACAACCACCTAAATGCTTGTCCTAATAATACAAAGAAATACAAAGTTTTGATATAGATTTTTCTCAAGACTATGAGAAAAGGCGTTAGGGAGAAAGAGGAACTATTATCTTGACAAGTTTAACCCCACTTATAATCATCAATAAGAGGCCTCTACATGGGAAAATATGCCTTCTAGAACAAAGACCCTCATATCTCAATTAAGGACTAACTCACTCCATCTTCATATGAAATGTGTAGGTGGTATATGCCAAAAAAATAATACTAGAGAATTTGGAACTTTTGCACAACTAGAGCAGTTGGATCTAAAATTCATTTTATTTTATAGTGCAAAGCTTACAATAACATCTAAGCTAATTACTTAAATATTTTAGAGAAAACTTCCTTACATAATTTATTCAAAGAAGAGGTAGTTAAAAAACATAGGAATTCATTATCAAATTAAATGGTAGAAGATGTTACAATTCAAAAAACTAATAATATAGGACCTATTGTACCATAAACTAATTATGACCTTGTCAACATTAAAAATCTATTATTCTATTTTTATCCAATTCAGTTCATTGAAGTATACAAACTCATGGAATACAATTTGGTTTCTTTTAACTTTAATTTCTAGTTAGAAATATTGTATGAGATGTTCTACATGCAATTCAAGCTCTATGGAATGCATTCTAAGCACTTTGGATTAAATCTGCACTTTTCATGTTCGAAAATTTACATAATTTTAATGAACACCTTTGTGTTTGAGGCAAATATGCACTTTTCATGTTTGGAAATTTACATAATTTTAATGGTATTCATAAACCTTATTTGTAGACCCACATTAATATGATTTATATTTGATGACCATATGATCCTATTTAGATATTTTTGACATGAACTACAATTCAATTTATATCACTCGAATGTTGTATATCTGGTTTTGTTGAGTTTGGATAGTTTGATTTTAAGCTACTGCTGATAGCTCTATTCTTGTAATTCTTTTGCTTTGTTCAATAAAAAAAAATACAATTCAATTTTTGACTATATCATATAAAACAAGAGCTACAGAGCAACGGAGTTCCTGCTAGAAAGTTTTAGAATAGTTTTGTTTTATTTGTTGAGTTTACTTTGTTTTAGGAACAATTGGTCAAGATAAAGCAATTGTCGCCTAAATTTAGGAATTTGATCATTGATAGAGTCAACTTTGTCTTCCATTAGAAAATGACTCTTATAACAAAAGAATTTTTCTCACTTCAAAATTCTCATGCTCTGGTTGTGCTTTTAGGCATGAAGAAAGCACAATTTACATGTTGCCAACATTATGTAAATATTTGAGTTCAAAGATTTCCTTGACCATTTAGCATATATGATAAAACATCCTCTTTCAAAAAGCGAAGATCTTTAGAACTTTCATTGCAGGTAGAGTCATGTATAACCAACTTGCTTAAATGTTACAATTTTTTGCACAAATGAAAATGAAAGAATATAGTTCCAAGTCCTCTTATAGGTTCCTAATGTCTCCAAAAAATGTCTTACGATAGAAAATGATCTTTTTATTCCATTTAGTAATTTAGATAACTCATTTATAAGCCTAATAAAACTTTTAATGTGAAGTCTATTGCAAAAGGCCTAAATCAAACATCAAAAATATCAATTGAACCCATATGCCCATTTTGATGATTGTAGAGTAGTGGAAAAAAGCATTGCAATAGTTATTGGACCAAGACCACATGGTAGACGATTAATTGTTGAAGCTATTCTTGAAGCCTCTTCATAGGAAACATGGCTGACTAATTTTGGTATTCTATTTTAGCACTAGGATCATGCAAAAGTGGAAGCAATAGTTTTAATTTGCTATATATTAACCATCTTCTACTTACAAATTTTTTTTGAAAAAGGAAGTTAGAAGGTGCCATACCTCTACTGCATTTAAGCCAAGATCAAGTAGTACTACACCAGGTTTTAGCTAATGACCACAAACCAAATTTGGTACACTTGTTGCAGCAACAAGAATATCTACTTCATGAGTAAAATCTACATAGAAAATTCTTTATGTTTTGAGTAGCTATCCAGTCTACATAATTTTTTTTTGGAAACATGGTTTAAAACTTTAAATTAATACTTAAATAAAGATAGTCTACTATGTTTCAAATTTTAGAGCTATTCAATAGAATATGGCCCATATTCTAACATGTCAACAATTTTTTTAAGAAGAGATAATGTAGTCCACCCTTAATCAATGTGTATTTATTTATAGACTAAACATATGTACTTATAAATTTATAGATATGTATTTTTCCAGATAAATTTTGTCCTTATACCAAGCAATCTAAAAATCAACTAAGCATTGTTCATTTATCAATATTTGTTGACCATTTTGAAGTTGAGATAACTTATAAGGATTTGAGTGTGTTATCTTTTTCAAACCCAAATCTTTTGTTGTCTCATTGGACATTATTACATAACACAATTTAACTACTTGTGAGATTTTTTTTATCCCAAGTTTTTGCAAGCAAAACTCAACAAGTTTTTGATGAGCACAAATATGAATGGATTCCCTCTATCAATATTTATCGCTGCCTCTTTCTAATTAATGTTGATTGCTATTTTCTTTCAAGTATTAATCAAACCTCATATAATATGCATTAATTACAAGCACGAAACCACTAAAGGTTAGCATGGGAAAGCAAGGCATTCTAGTTGGTTAATGGATTGTTGTTCAAGCTGGGGCCCAACCAAGTATTAAAGTGTGTGGCACGGTAAGAGATTGGGAATGTACTTCAACAGGCACATGAGAATCTTATTGGAGGCCATTGGAACTTCAAGTTCATGCCGCAACATGAAATGTACTCTTGGAAAGTCTATGGTGGCCTTGATGCCAAACAATAGGTAACGAAATATTGAATTGGAAAACCATTAAAACAAGATGTTATGCCCTTTTGGCCATCCCAACCACAAGAAATATTTGAAATATGAGGATTGAACTTCATTTTCACGTTAAATTTTAGCCATACACATTAGTGTAAATACATTTTCTTTGCCACTAAAGTATGTGACGAAGTGAGATCAAGCAAGGGCCATGTAAAACAATAGAAAGGCCAAGTCAAGGCCACAAACAAAGTCCTCATTTTATTTATAACATGTGGATTCTCTTGGTTTGGTTGAAGATTCTACAATCCTTGTTGTTCTTAATTTTGGCCCACTTCCCATCCCCATTCCCCCTAGTGTCATGGATACCAAGACCAAACACTTGTCTATGAGAATACTATTACCATCACTCAATTCAATCAAGCTTGGATGAGAGGAATTTTAATGAAAAATGGATGAATGTCAGGGATCTTATTCAGAGGAACTTACACTACATGTTGAGGACTTCTCTATCTTGAAAGATCACAACACTAACTTTACGTTCAAACCTCATACTTTCTTTCCTGGGATTTCCTTTACTTCCCCCCAAATGATGGTCGTGTTATTAATATGGCCTCTTGGAGTTATAATTGTCTAAAGAAATATAAGGATGAGATTAAAGAAACTGTCTGTAAACAACAAAAGAAGGTTAGGGTTTTGTCTTCTAAGAATGAATACTGAGAAAGTTTCTCTATAGAATTCCTATTCTCTTGAATATTTTCCTAAGTTCGATGACTTCAAATTGGATGTTGATAGTCTGCAACAAAATTATGACCTTGTGTCTATGACATATGTAACAAGGGTCATCATGCAATAGAAAGTATACACAACCTCAACCTACATTTGGTTAATTATCCTTTTATGTAAGATAAGGTTTGTGATGAAGGTCCATGGTTAAGGGATGATGTTGCAGAGAAGCCTATGATGGAACTTAGCATGCAATGTGGCATTGGATTTATTCCAACTTGACAAATAGGCTTGGAACCTTGTGATTTTTATATCTTCTTGTAGTGTGATTAATCTTGCAAGGGGGTGCACCCATTATGACCAACATTTAAATATGGAATCCTTAGATAGTTTTATAGCAGGAGTTTTGTTTTAAATAGTAGGTTTATACTGACTATTGAAGGCATCTTCAATTTTTTATATTTTGGTATACATTAATGACAGTCAATAGACAAGTAGTGACCCAAATCAAGCTATTGGGTTTGGCTGAAAAACTAGATTTATGTTCCTCCAATTTATTGGAAGGATGATAAACTAATACTCTAACCTTATATTTAACCAAAATATTAAAGAAATTTGAAACTAAGTTTAAAGTTTCAATAAATGGCATATATGAGAGATAAATCATGCAATGAGACTATAAATTAGTTTATCTAAGGGGCAGATGAATGAGGGTAGAATCAAGCTAGCTCCATATTTTTAGACTCTCCTTATTTATTTTTCTTATATCAACAAAAACCAAACTTAAGTAAAAATTCCAAGAGGTAAAAACAAATAAAAGTAGAGAAAATGGAACATTTAAGAAAATTCTAAGGCCCAATTTCTCACATAAAGTTGATGCAAAGCAATGAAGTTCCTACCAAAATGTGCAAGAATAGTCCTATTTTTATTTGTTGTGTTTTTATTTAAATCTTAGATATTGATGCAAAATTCCTGCCAAAATGTGCAAGAATAGTCCTATTTTTATTTGTTGTGAATCTTAGATATTGATGTGAAGTTCCTACCAAATGCTAGCAAGATGGTTTTTCTCTTTGATTTGTAGCAATAGTAACTACTATTGCTAGGACATAGTTGATGAAGATAGGTGTTTAAGTGAACTAAGTGAAAAAATTCGCATTTAAGTTATCATTGTGCATTAATAGTGACTATTATTGTATTGGTTTATATGCATTAGAATAACTTAAGTAAATTATAACCCTCACTTTTAACCCTAACCCTAACTGTAATTGTAATCATAATTTTAATTCTAATCCTAATTATAACTTTTATTGTAACCCTAATCATAGTTCTCATTCTAATTCTAACCCTAACCCTACTTCTATTGTAAACATAATTGAAACCCTAATTCTAACCCTAACCCTTCCTAATTGTAAGCCTTAGCCTAATTCTAATCTTAACCATAATTATAACCTTAATTCTAATCCTAATTTTAATTCTAAACCAAACTCTAATTTTAACCCTAACATAAAGATAAATTTTTGAAGTGTGATTAAGGGGAACATTATTTACCTTTTCATTACCCTTATTCTAACATTAATTTGAAATCTAATTCTAATTCTATCTTAACCCTATTTTTAATCCTAATTCTAACAATAATCCTAACCCTAACTCTAATCATATCTATAATTCTAACCATTAAACTAGTTAACCCTATTTCTAAACCTAATCATAATTATAATGATTTTAGAATTATAATTATTAATAATAATTAGGGCTCTAGAATTATAATTTAATTAATTTATAAAACTAATGTTGTAATTAATTATTTGATTATAAAAATTCTCACAACTAATTATTTAATTAAACATTTAAAATAATTATTAAATAAGATATGGTTATAATATAATTGATTAAAACATCTATAGTTATTTTTATAATTATTTTAAATTTTAAAATAATAATTAATAAATTAGAATTATATTTATATATTCTAATCCTAAAGTTAAATAATTATATAATTTTAATTCTAATTCTAAATTACTAAAATATTTAATTGTATTTTAGTGAACTATAACCCTAATCATAATTTAATTAAAAAATAATATTATTATAATTGTAAATTAATCTATATAATTATAATTATAATAAACTTAATTCTAAACCTAATTCTTAATTATTAATATTTTCAAATTAGATTATTTTGATTATATTTATGTAATATTAATTATAACACTCACCTTAATAAACAATTTTTAGCATTATTATTGCACACCCTTGCAATTATATGGAAATCAACTTAACTAAGGTATATCATAAATTTTATCTATATATGCAAATTTATGTATTAAAGCAAACAAATATTTTAACTGGTGTATCATTTTCATTAGTTGAATGAAGTTCGCCTACAAACCCTCCTTAACCTGCTTAATTGATTTTCTTTGGAATAATGAGATGAGGGAAAAAAATTCAAAAATTAAAAAAGTAAAAAATCAAACATTTTACTTTAAGAAAAATTAAATATAATGAAATTAACATTGTTGTGGAAAATATCTTAAAAAAATTAGTGCAATCATTGATCTTTTTTATATAATATTTTCTTTCTTATAAATTAAAAAAATATTAGATTATATATGTTACATATTATACAGTATATATTATTATAATGCCATGTTAAAATTAATATATTACATATGAATTTAATAAATTAATATAATATATAATCAAATATAATAGATTTAAAACTAGCTATATTATATTATAAAACCATATTATTATCTTATATCATTATTAATAATAATTTATTTATTGACAAACAAAAAATTTACAACTAATCTCCCATGACTCACCAATTCTCTTCAAAATATAAATTTATAATTTATTAAGTACACTTCATTCTTTTAAATGTTACTATTGATATTCATTTGACTTCACTATTTAAAAAGATTATTGATAAGATACAAACAAAAATTAAACAAATTTTGCAGGAGAAGAAGAGAACTTGACAATACCTTTAAAATATGTAAAATTACATTGCACCCATGGTATCCTTGCTTTGCAATTTTGACTATTATTCAAAATAGAACAATACACTAAGACACTTCAAAAGCACTAAAGGGGAAAAAAGAGCAATATGACCATATGACCAATACAAATGTTTAGAATGGTAATAAATTTGCAAAATGTACTCATGGAAAATGTAGACTACATCCTCTTTTAGAAGCAAGGGCACTCTATTAATTCAGATAAAATACAATATCAACAAATCAATGCACTATTGTCCTTTTTACATTTCAACTATCCAACTCCAAAGAGAGCATCTTGAAGTTTGTTACAATCAAGAATATGAGAGGACAAAAGAAAGAAATGAAACATCAAAGAATAAAACGGTTAGATAGATGAATCCATTGAGCTTCATAATTCCAACATCTTTTACCCACAAAACATAAATATGAATCTGTACTTGAATCACTTGCAAATTGTAGAGGAAGAAGCATTCACAATGAACTATGAAGCAATTATATAGTTTGATTATATTCAAATGAGAAAACAGTTATGCAAGAAACAGTTTAAAAAATAGTTATTTCAAATCCAAAAATTTTGAGCCTCAATTTTAAATCTAGAAAATTCTTCGTACCTCAATTGCACGTGCACACCCAAAAGTATGAAATAAAATTAAAAATGCAAAGTACTTGTTTCTAATTATATAGAAAATTTAAAATTGAATGATTTATTTATACATAGATTTTAGTTAAAATTTTATTTTATAAGGGAATTTGACATTTATTAACAAAGTAAATAGATTTAGTAAATTTATTTTTTAAATAAAATAAATCAAACTAATTTAGCATCTAATTTAGTATTAGCAAATATTATACAGTTTAATTTTTAAAATAATCAAATTATTTTAAAAGTAATTATATTAAAACTATCTAAAAATTAATTATTTTCATATTTTATTTTTTTAAAAGAAAATTAGTTTTGTTCAATTTATCAAATTTCAAAAGAAATTAGTATTAATTGGTTTTATATTACAAAAATAGATTTCAACAAATATATTTTAATTTATCAAAGGCAAATGAAAATTAATATTACTAAAAAATAATCTTAAAATATAGTTTGAATGTATAGATACATTTATTTAACCAAAAAATAATCTTCAAAAAATTTAGCATAGTTGAATTTATTAAAATCGAGAACTAGCAAGGTTTGTATTGCAATAATAATTTGAATAATTAACCTATATAATTTAAATTACATAGAATATTTAAGAAATTAGTATAGGGAAATTTATTAGCATTTAGAGTTGGTTAAATTTAGATTGCAAACGTAAATAAGATAATTAAGTTAAAAGTAAAAGTATAGGGGAATTTATTAGCATTTAGAGTTAGTTAAATTTAGATTGCAAATGTAAATAGAATAGTTAAGTTAAAAGTAATTGCCATTAAATAGAATAATTAAGTTAAAAGTAAAAATATAGGGGAATTTATCAGTATTTAGAATTAGTTAAATTTAGATTGCAAACGTAAATAGAATAGTTAAGTTAAAAGTAATTGTCATTTTCTCCTGCCTTTTCCATCTCTCACTATAATCACAACTCTCATAATGAAACCGAGAAAATCGCCCTTATCGCTCAAAAATTTTGAGCCAATAAAATTGAGGATAAATAATTTTTAGAATTTGAAAAGTTAAAATTGTGCATTTAACTTTAAAGAAATTAAAATATAATGTATTAAAATTAAATTATAATGTATAAGAAAGAAATTAATAGAATTTGACTGGCTGCAAGTAAAACAATTAATCACTAGTTAAGTTAAAGGGGTCGCCTATAGTTCGAGGAACTAATAAAAAAGATTTTAAAATTAGATTTTATTTATAATAAAATATAAATAACCATCGTACCGTGAAATTTGGGCCGCTTGTGCACGGAAAACCCGATACAGAAGTCCGCGAACGAAATAATGTGGCAGCGAGTCTCGAGTCCCTCCTATTTTATAAGAATCGGGCCCTACAACCAATATTTTTGAAAATAACTCGATTGTTCAGAAACGGCTGGAATTGATGGCCGCCCTTTCCCCACCCGTTTATATGTTTTTTGGTTTTTGTTTTTAGTTTACCTTGGGTGGAAGTCTTCCAATTAAATAAAAATAAAATAATTTTACGTTTATGGATTGTGATAACCAGTTTGATGCTTTAGAAGCTTCAGTTGTTATTTTCCATTGTGTAATTGAGTCCATTAAGCATCTGCAGAATTTCTCAAGGTTTCGAACAAGGGGTTAAGAGCACATTTTGGTAAGATCTGTGAAAAATTGATTGTCTGTAAGTGACTGTTTAAAACGGTCTGTTGTGGAAGAATTCTGTTTCACATGTCAACGGGGTTAAACATATCAAGCTTAAATATCATTTATGGCAGTTTAAAAAATTGGGAAAAAAGGGGACGTTTCGAGCCACTGTTTAGATATTCTGGTAATTTATAGGTCACCGAGGAAACCTGAAAATTTGAGGTATTGTGAAGGATTCTGCTGAACCTCAATGACCGTAATTGTGTTGAGGAACTGAACTTTGCAGGTAGATTGGTTCATTGATGCTTTAAAATGGCGCAATTACTGATTATTAGTGGATAATACTCTACAAACTGCGTTTAAATGGTTTCTGCGTTAAAGGAAACCTATTTTGTGAAATTGGCCAAGAAAAATTACAAAACACCAAAATAATTTAATATATACCCTCTTTCTCAAGCTGAATGTGCGAGGTTTAGGATCTTGTATTTTCCAATCCTCATAGTAACTATAGAGATTCGTACTTTATAATCTAATTAGGGAGAAGAGATTGAAGCCCTTGACCTCGACGCAGAAAATCTATGCAGCAGGCAGTATATGGAACTGTCATTTTCCATGGCACAGGTGGGAATCGGGCAGGAGACCTCTCAGCTTTTGGAACTGTTATTTTCCATTGAGCAGGTAGGACTCAAACCTAGGACAAACCAATAGGATGCCGGGGAGCTCTACCGTTGAGCTACTGGCCCCTTTGCAGTCTGGAGTGTGGATTGTTCTTACAACAAGAAACTACACATTATTTCATTTGTCATGTTACAAATTTAGTCCAAAATGTTGCCAAAGCATTCCGGACCAGCCTTTTAACATTTTTATGGTGACCTATTGCGCATATTACAGCAAGTTGTGTCAGGTTGACTTTTGAAGATGGTACAATTTATCTACCCCAGCAATTACTTGGAATCT
Source organism: Sequoia sempervirens (assembly GCA_007258455.2). Classification (NCBI taxonomy): domain Eukaryota; kingdom Viridiplantae; phylum Streptophyta; class Pinopsida; order Cupressales; family Cupressaceae; genus Sequoia; species Sequoia sempervirens. The sequence continues at coordinate 52,638 of VDFB02118881.1, forward strand.
AAACGGACAGGAGGTTAGAGTTGTGTACGATTGAACTATGCCGCTATCATGAATTGGAATGCAAATATTGGTATGGAAATCGCAGCATTTGTTTAACTGTGTGCATCACTATGGGCATTTGGTGGCGGCGCCTTTGCATCTGGTTCATGGCAGCAATTAGTTTAAGTAGCATGGATGGATGGATTGGAAAAGCAGGGTTTGCACATGCAGATTGTTTTCCTCGTCAGGGTTGTGAGATGGCTCTTGTTTCTTATAGGATAGCCAAAGGAGATACCTTCAATGGTGTGTCAAGGCTTTTTCATACCACGCTTGAAAAGTTAGAGGTCATCAATGGCATTTCAAATCCAGACATAATACCAGAAAATACAAATATTTACATACCAATACCCTGTACGTGCTTGGGTGATCAGCTTGGATTTAATGTATTATATGAAGTGGAGTTTGACCATGCTGACCTTGGAGACATTGTGACCAAGTTCCATAATCTATCAAAAGCAGAGTGGATAATTTCAGCTACTCCAATTAATGACCCTAAACTATTATTTGCTGGTTTTGTCATCAAAATACCATTGAATTGCTCATGTGGGCGTCCTGACATCAATGTAAATGGACCCTTTGTCACATATGTAACTGAGGGAAGTGATAATCTGCAGAGTATCAGGTCGCATTTGAATTTTAAAGCTTCTGACAAGCTTGTTGAAAGTTTGAATCCTAGTGTCAACTGGAGTAATCTAACTCTTCATGAAATGATTTTTCTTCCTGCAGGAGAAGGTAACTTGAAGTTTAAGCATTCCAATTTCTTTTCATACCTGTAATCTTAGTGTCCAAAGTTTTTATCCATAAAAATTACATTTGCACAGTTTCAGTATCTAAACTGCTGCTTCTAAAATGTGTCTGTTGTCTCCAAGAAATGTTTTGACAGTACTTCCATTCTCCCTGTGCCCAAATGCTCCTGCTCTGTATGCCATGGCACATGCATTGACAATTTATGTTTTGAGCTTATTTTCTTGAGAATAACAGAACATCTTGCTGGTGACAATCCTAAACTTGAGAGGCTGAATTTTGGGGGTCGCCTGCCACATTCACATATGCTGTTTGGAGTAGGGTTGTTTTATCTTGTAAAAGACATCAGGGAATTTAAAATCACAATCACAGGTGGACAGTTGCTATACATCTACTAGCATCTAAACTCTTCTGTGTTAATAGGAACACTGATATTTTCCATTAGAGGGTTTTCTGAGTTCTCATGTTCTTATTGGACCATGTTCTCAGCTTAGCTCAGAATAATGCAGTTATGGTTTTCTATTTCGTACTGTAAGCCTCGGGGCACAGACTTGAGCCCACTCTTATTATGGTTATGGGTTTTAGATTGGTTGCAGAGAAATTCTGTCAGAGGATATGCACCTCTTGCTAGAGGCAGGTCACCCTTACAACCCAGGGTTTACATGTGATCACATGAGGAATCTCCCATGCCTCGAGAATATTAGTAAAAGCCGATTAATATCACCTCAGTGTATATTGCAAGAAGGCCTGCAACTTTGCCCTTTCCAGTAATGTGTTGGTTATGGTAAAGATAGAACGCCTACACACCAGTCTGTTTCTTAAGGATGATATTTTGTGTTCAGCACCATGAGAATTGAAGTTTATCTTGGTTTTTTGATAGGTTCTTCAGTTTCTTTGCTAGCACATAGAATCATAGTAGGTATTAACAACCCTTGACTATTTATGATTGTTTACCTAAATATGCTCTCCTTCCTTTTTGCTAGCTTATGTGTACCTCTTCTAATTTATTAATTCTGGATTGATCAATTAGGAACTTGAAGACGCTTTAAATTTGCTTCTAATTGTTTTTTTTGGCATTAATTACCACTCTTCCTTTGCTATAAATTTTAATGAGCAAATTCATTATTTCCTTAGCATCTCACATGCTTTCTGGACTTTTATGCAGATTACCGTGGTCCCATCTATCCTTTGAGTTCAAGGTAGCTGATTTTTTATAGTTAGAAATACCATTTTTATTTTCAGATAATCCATCTCATCTATTCTTTTATTTCCAAGCAAGTTTTTCACTTTGACATATTGATATTGTCCTTTGTGATCCGGTTTTCCTTGTGTGCAGTCAAATTGGTCAGTATCAACGAGGTGTTGTGCATGATTCACTGCTTGCACCCATCCGTGCACTATTTTTAGCATGACTAGTAACTTAGAATTACCACATTGTGGCAAGTTGATTTCTGCAATTTCATGCTTTCTGGTATGGGTGGTTTGCCTGTCTAACATTGATTAGCTTTTACAGATACCAGTCATAGGCATAGGAAGCTGGTAATTATTGGTGTATCAGTTGGTGGAGGGCTTCTAGTACTCCTGGTTGCAGTGCTTACTTTTTCATATTTCCATATTTATCTCCCCAAGAGGAGGCAAGGTCGCATTGAACAAGAGAGAACACCAAGTGTTTTGCTAGTCTCTAATGTACATTCAACAGAAGGTGCTGCAAAAGGTCTGTTCTGGAATACAAAGAGAAAACATGGTTTGGCTGCTGTATCCAAGTTCATTTTTTATTTATTTCTTTTGGCCTCTACAATTGTTCATCAGCTTATTCAAGTAGTAGTGTTTTATAATTCCTAGTTGCGCTGAAATTATAAAGTGTTAGATGCCTCAATAGTCATTCTCGTTTATTGGAGAAGTTGATAGTCTACAGAGTTGAACATGTGCCAATTTGATTTGCACTGTTTGTTATAAACGAGCATATAAAATATTTGGACAGCCTTAGCTTCTTCTCATTCAGAATCTTAGGAGATCTCTCTTTGATATTAACCTTCCAAATCTGTTCTGATTGTCTGAAAATCAATCATTTCCTTGACCAATTGCATCTGTTCCATTCCACACATTATGTGCAAATTTCCTGGAAGCAAAGTAGATGAACCTGTACGTTCACGACTTCAATTTACATTCATGACCTCAATTTTTTCTATTAAAAGTTATAATGTTTATGTGATTCAATTACCATATCTTAAAATCTACACATGAAGGTGTTATTGAATGGCGTTCTCACAACTTTCTATATCTTAGTCTGGTACAACTTTGTCCCCTGTTGTACCCAAAATAAATTTTTTTGGCATTCTGTATAAATTGAGCTAAATCTTGTTAAAATGCCATGTAAAGTATGTTTTGGGTCAAACCAATCATAGAATCTTGGGGGGTTTCTGTCAAGGAACACGTGCAAAATTCTGAAAATTTGAAAATTAGGGTTTTACGCCCCTATTTTCAGGGAAACCCCCGAAAATAGGACCTTCCCAGAAATGATTGAAAATGATTTTGATAGGATTAAAAGGCTTCACGATCACATTGGTCAAGTCAGAATCATCAAAAGACATGTTTTACTCTGGTGGGTCTATCTCTATTTTTCAGGAACAAAGTTAGGAGCTCCGCAGCCATTAATGGTAGATTGGCTAGTACCAGGTGCTGAAAGCTAAACTTCAAAAGCTTCAACGATGCAACCATGGCGGAAAAGGTCTAAAATAATGTTGTTTGATGAAGGAGATTCCTGAAAATGAAAAAGGTCAAAATTTGACTAACTCCGGAAATGTTACGAAGGAGAGATAGTTCACATGCTAAAAAGAGCCTTTTTCAAGCAGGGGCACCCATGATCTTTCAAGGTCAAATGTAGTCACCTAGATCCTCCAAGGCATTCATTCTTGACGATTGTTTGCTGGCGCGACAATGAAACAAACAGATAAATCATCTGAGGAATATATCACAAGCAGCCGCTGACGAAGCAAAAAGAGGCAGTTGAGGAAATATCAGGAAACCATAGTTAACGGCGAAGTTCTAAGAGAAAAAGAGCCTTTCCAAAAGAAAGGCGCCCTTCTTTTCTGACCTCCAGATGCTGATAAATGACAAAAGACTTCTCAGGATAACCTTCTCAGCCCAAGTAGATCTCAGCAACGCAACTGCAAACACCAACATTTGACAGGGCAGTCAATAGATAATCAGGATCAAAGTAGGCAACTTTTCAGATGGAAATAATCTTGCTAAAAGACAAAAGCGCCCTTTTCAAGGAGGGGCGCCCTTGAATAAAGGAACCCTAAATTGAGATCCAGGTTTTCTGAAGTCAGTCATCTTTGGCAGAACAGAGTTGGGTACCTGATGAGATATCAAGCGAAATCATCTGACTCTCCGATCAACGAGAAATCCAGATCAAAGCACGAGAGGTCATTTCAAAAGGCTGAAGAACGAAGTTTGAAAATTCACCAAGGCATTAGCAAAAGAGCCCTTTCTTGGAAAAGGCGCCCTTTCTTTTGAAACCCTAAACTCAGCTTTTCATCATCATGTCTCCCAGGCACTTCTTTTCAGTATGGATCCAGCTCCGCAGTGAATGTGTTAGCAACATCTCAGGATCAACAGATAACGCTAGATTCAAGATCAAACAGAGGGCTTTCAGGAGAGAAAATATTTAAAAACTTGCAAAAAACCAAAAGGGACGCCTAAAAGAAGTCAAGGGTCAATTTGTTGACTAAAGTCAAGAACTTTGAGTTAAAATTGGCTAAAACACTCCACGATCAGTGGAAATCACCTTTTTGAACTTTAGATCAAGCCAAAATCATTTTTGAGCTCGAGTTAGGTCCCCAAACTTGTGGATCTAAGGATTGAACATATATATTCAAGGTGAAGGCGTCCTATTTCATCATTTCATTGCAGGTTAAAAGATCAAGAACAGCCACAAGCTCTCAAGGATGCCATTGATAGATTTGAACAAGGTTTTCATCCGTTCTTCAATTTTTCTTGCAGATCTGAAGCAGAAGAGGATTGCTAAATTAAGGTTGGAGTCAAAGACAAATTTTTTCAAGAAATCAGATAAAAAATTCCAATCCATCTTCTGTCTACTTCCTCTCTTTTGGTCTTAGGTTTTCTTGCATTTTACAGAAAAAGCAATAGGCTACATCAGATCAGATCAATTGGGTAGTGTTGTGACCTTTTCACACATCGCCTCATTGCAAATGGGGACCCCCTGTTTTTGCTTTTTGCCTCGGTGTTACAATTGCTTATCACTTGTCTTTTTTTACAATAAGGTCATCATTTTGAGGGTTCCAAGTCAGTCTTTTTGCAAGTCATCTAAGCCAAGTCAATAATTCATGCTTGAATTAGTGCGTAGACGTCATGGAAGCGCTCAGAAGGCCTAGGAAACAAAGATCGCCTGTGAATTTGGCCAATTTTGAGACTTCCTACTTTTTAGGAAATTTTGCTTTTTCGCTTTTTCATTTTTGGCATTTTTGGACCAAACAAGGTTCCCTATTTTTTAGGGTTTTGCTTTTTCTATGTTTAGAAAGTTTCTAATTTTAGAAAGTTTCTATATTTGGAAAGGTCCCAAATTCCAAAAATGCACTCGGAAGTTTGAAAAACTCAATAGAACTCTCAGAAAATCAAAGAGAAAATTGAAAATCATTGAAAAATCTGGAAAAACAAAGTAAAAAGCATGAAAAATCAGACCAAAAACGTTAAAATCTGGAAAAATCAGTTCAAAACCAGTCAGATCTGAAGCACAAAATCACAGAAAATTAACTCAAAAAAATGAGATTCATGAAATTCATGCTAAGTCTGAAGAATTCACCACCATGGAGCTAGCCCTTGAAAAGAGGGACGAGGGAGAAAATGTCTGGAAGTCTTCAAAGTCCGCCCAGCACTAAGGAGAGGATGGCAAGGACTAAGGAAAGTCTGCCCAGCACTAAGGAGGGGATGGCAAGGACTATGGAAAGTCCGCCCAGCACAAAGGGAGTAAATGCCAAGACCTTCCAAAGTCCGCCACACTTTGGCAAGAGGTCTTTGAACTCCGCCCAAGCCTTGAGGGGTTAGGAAAACACCCTTGGAAGTCCGCCACACACTTGCCAAAAGGTTGGAAAGTCCGCCTAGGCACATGGGAGAGAAAAAAGTTGAAAATTTCACTAAGTATTGGTGCCTAGTAAGGAAAATTTCGAAAATTAGCCTAAGTACAAGAGCCTAAAAGGGTGGAAAATCGAAATTTTGGCTAAGTGTTGTAACATTTCCAAGAGATAAAGTGTTAAGATAAGTGCTAAAAGGTTTGGAAGTCCGCCATGTTCAAAGAGATGATGTCCAAGACCATAGAAAGTCCGCCCTCACCTTGTCCAAGTGCTTGGAAAGTCCGCCATGGTCTATGAAGGGAGAAAATTACGATTTTTGCTAAGTGTTTGGTGCCTAGGCAAGAGAAATTCGAAAATTTGCCTAAGTATAGAGGCCTAAAGGATGAAAAATTGAGATTTTTGGCTAAGTGTTATGACATTATCAAGAGGTGAAGTGCTAAAGTTTGAAAGGCAAGTGCTATTGAAAGTTTGCTATGGCATGTGGAAAGTGGAAAAGACTTTGGGAAGTCCGCCTAGGCTATGGCAAAGAAAAAAATGAAGTGTGCCTAGCATGAAAATGGAAGAGAAATTTAAAAATCGCCTAAGTATGGATGCCTGGAGAAAATGTTATAAATTTGACAAATTTGGCCAGAGGAAAATGCACAAGGCAAAGAGAAAGGAAAGATCGCCCTTTGGCTAAGGAGGATAAAAATTTGTCAAGCATCATGGAATTTTGCCTAGGGAGGACATCTAGACCAAGACTTTGCCTAAATTAAATTCGCCCGAGCGAGAGAAAATTTGACTTTGGCAGAATAAAATATGCCCGGTGCAATTAAAAGTTCGCCATGGCAGGGAAAAATGAGGATCTAGCATAACATTTGTCGGCGAAATGGCTAAAATTTTGACTTGGCTAGATGAAAATGGGAATAAAATTGAAAAAATAAACTTTTAGCCAGAGAAAATGGAGAGGAAATCAAAATAGCCATGGGTCCAACACGAATGGGTTGGAATAAATTAAAATATTTTAATATTTTAATAATTTATTTCCAATACTCAGAAATATGAAATGCCTTGGACAAAATAATGGATGGAAAGGCAAGCTTCAAGTCCGCCCAAGGTGAAAATGTCCAGCATGAAGCAAAGTCTGCCCAAGGATGGATGTCCAAGACAAGTGCAAAGTCCACCTTGAGAAGTGTCCAAGACAAGTGCAAAGTCCACCTGGAGAAGTGTCCAAGACAGTCCAAAATCCGCCCTCAATCATGGTGGAAAATATTCTAAGGCATGAAGTGCATAGAAGGGAGATGAACAATGGCAAACATGATGCAAAGTCCAACCTAGACAAAGAAAAGAAATGCCGAAGTATTGAGAAAGTTCGCCCTAGAGAAAGTTCGACTTCTCCCTAGAGATGTTTGTCCAAAGTGGCTTGAAGTCTGACTTAGGCCGAGAGAGAAAACATCCAAGCTCATGTGAAGTCTGCCCAAGGAGAGGATGAGAAAATTAGCTAAAACTCAAAAAATTGGCTAAGTGTTGATACCTTGGGGAGAAGAATTCACTAAGTGTTGGACAAAAAACAGGAAGGATGAAGAGGAGTAAAGAGGAAATGAATAAAATCCTTGTCCAGAGATGGAATTTGTCCTACATAGCACAAGCCAAATTCAAAATTGAAGGCAAATCCACAGGCAAAGTTCGTTCGAGCATGGTGTTGAATGGTCTAGATGAAGATGTTGCAAAATGAACCTGAATAGCCAAAATTTGGCTAAGTCTGGGAAATACTTCACAGAGGAAATTCCAATTTCCTCCATTGTGGCGAAAACACAGAGGCATTATTCTCCAAATTCTAGGCACTTGAAAGAAGCAATCGAGACAACTTCTTGAGGGATTTTGTAATGTCCCCTTCTCAATCCCGATCTTCTCAGTGACCGTTGGCCTTTTTCTGGAAACCCGGAGGCTAGTCGGAAGGTAAAATTAGGGTTTCCTATTTTTGAGGAGGTCTTTGCTCAGAGTTGGCGGATTCAATGGCGGATTCTTTCTGGGTTTTCAGAGAGCTTCGCAGTGGTATGTTCCTTTCGGCATTCAGAGCATTTTCTGGAATTTACTATTTTTAGTAAATTCTATTTTTGGCAGCTTTCTAGTTGGGTTCAGCTTGGTTGACTTCCTGCTTCAGTTTGGTCAGTTGATTTGCTCAGTATTGGCTTCAGGGCACATTCGGAGGGATAAGTTAAGTCATTTAATTAAAAAGGTCACGTTTTAAATATTATATTTTAACGTTGACCCCTTGGCCTAGACTATTGACTTAATGTTGTTTTTAAAAAGTGGTCTTTGGAGGTGGCGCCCTCATTAAAAGATTATTTTAATTTTGCCAAAGTCAAAGCAAGTATGAAGGGCGCATTTATCAAAGTGGTATTTATTTTAAATATCAAATGTTAAGCCTTGAAGGGAAAGTACACCCTCTTGAAGAAAGGGTTAGGGTTTTGACATTGAAGCAGATTTTAGGGTTTCGTGAAGTCAACCGAAACTTATAAAAAGAAGACTTGAGCATCATTTCATCATCTTTGGTCGACTATACTGTTATGCTGCCGGATTGGCTCTGGAATCGCTTCGAGGAATGAAGGCCTCCTAGCTCAGGCATCGCTTCGTGTTTGCAAGACAACATCTAGTGGTGATTTAGTCTACTTGTGAGTTGCATTTAGCTTGTGCTTTGTGCTCAGTATTGCATTGTTAGATCCTAGTTGGCATGTTAGTGTTTTCAGCTTTTGCATCATTTAATACAGCAGATTTGTGTTTGTCATCATAAGTCAAAAATACAAAAAAATATAGTTCTGGGCAGTGTCTTAATCCCTTAGTCTGTCAAGGGCGAATCTTTAGTTCAAATCTCAGATTTTATTGTTGTGTATTGAATTTTTAAAGCAAAGTCGAATTTCTCAGCTGGGCCGTACCATTTAATGGCATTGGGATTCGTGCATATTTAATGTGTGGGTTTTAGATCTGTTTTCTATGTCTTGTCTTAGGCGTCTCCATTGTTAAGGCATATTGCATTTGATTTCTAGTCAATTGGAGGTCATACGTGAAAGATATGAGCATTTTAGTAGTTCAATAGACTGCTGTTTATTCATTTAATGAGCAGATTTGTAACAGAAATCAGAAATCAGTATCTTGATCCTTGATAGCATTTTGGTTTTGGTATTCCTATCCAAGATTAAAGTGGTTTTCTGTGATGTAATGCTGATCCTTTAATTTCACAAGATTTTGGCAGGCGAATACTTCTTATTTTGTAAACTGACAGTAGTACTGGCAGTCATTCTTTGCTTGTTCAAATCTGGTTGTAATTCTCAGTTTCAATTAAAGTTATTGCAATAGTTATAGCTCTGCCCTATGGTAGCTACTTTCCCTCTTTGGGTTAGCAAGCACATTCTGGGTGTTGAGTAGTTTCCTCTTTCAGCATTTCTCTTTCCAGTATTGTTATTGTAATCACTCCGTCATATGGTCGCCCCTCACTCCGCATTGGATTGGGTAGCACATACTTGACGTTGAGTTCCCTTTCCAGCATTTAGAGTAGAAGATCCTCTGACCAATGCTCGCCATCATCGGCGCCATACTGGTTAGAGTTGTTTCAGTACGTTTGGGTTTATCTTATAACCTTAACGGGTACTTGGTTGTAATGTTGAAATCTGATAATTGAAAATTCGAAAAAATTTGGCTCGGAATATTTCAGATTTCATCTCCTGAAGAATTAAAAAAAACAAGCTTCCAATCAGAATCATATGGTGACAAGGAGAGTGTTCCAAACATATCTCCATACTTAGACAATTTCTTGACACGAATTGGAGAATTCAGAGAGGAAATCCAAAGGAATAACATCAACCTAGTTCAAGCAGGAGGAATTTCAAAGCAACCAACTTCAAGACCATACACCTATTCCAAGGGGAGACTTCCAGACTCCAAAGATTCCAATATAGACAAGAGGAAGAAATCAAATTCAAGATCAAAGCTAGGAAGGAACAAGCACAAAGGACAGAGTCATGGGCAAGGAAAATATTCTAAGGCAAGAGCGTGGAAGAAAAACGAAGCAATCAAGGAAGGCATCCAACACGTTGAGGTGGCGCCTCGTCATCTTCCAACCAATCAAATTGTTCCAAATCAACATGCGACAACTTTCTATTTTATTGTTGATTTATATTTAGCAAAAAGGACAAGTGTCCTCGAATGTAATTTTCTCATTGGTCGAAAGTGACAAACCCTAATTAGGGTTTTATTTTGTAATCTCGGCCATTGATTTGAAATCAATCTTGGCCATTGAATTGTAATTGGGGAGCCTATAAATTGAGCTCGCCCCCTCATTTGTAAAGTGTGGAGATAGAGTATGAAATTGTTGCATTGAGACTATTTCAAATAATAAAAGCTCTTATGCATGATTTGCTTTGAATAACTTTTATTGTCAAATAGTAAGCGAGGTTGCATATCTTCTTCCGCCATAGATTAAAGTTAGAATTAAGCTAAATAGAATTTGTTTTGAAAGTTGGTTAAGTGAATGAGAGATTGATAGTACTGATTCAATGGTGAAGTCATGCTCATACTTTCTTCGAATGGATGATTTGCATTTGATGCGTAAAGTTAGCCTGAGCTTATAATTGTGGAAGCTTAACTTCAGCCTCATTCGAGGTTTGAAAATTATTATCACACCCCTAAAAGATTGCACCCACTTTGCGTATGTTGTCCTGCAGGAGGCGAAACAAAGTGCGGTTATTTCCTTCACCGAGTCTTTACTGTCTCTCAAATTCCTAGGTGTAGAATAGATTCTCTGAACCCTTGTCTTTTTGCCATTTTTTTTTGAGATCCAACTTGAAGTCCCGACTGAAGAGAAGCCTTTAATGATAAATCCGCCTAAGTCCCAAACTTGTGAAAATTTCCTTAACGTAAGTCCCCTTGTTTATTACCAGCAAATCACAACGCCCATTGAGCTTATCCACACGTCAAGACCTGATAAAAGAAACCTTGGAATCGCCATATGATCTTCTCGCAATCTTAGCATACGCGGTGGTTTTTCAAGAGAGGATAGAGTGTCTCTGGACATTTTATTCTGTGTGTTCGGTGGATGATAAAACGTACACCAACAGTTAGATTCAGCATAATTTTCCAGAGAAACCCATCTCGACAAATTTTCCAAAATCAGCAAACTTGCTGCCCCTATTTTTGGGGGTTTTTCCGAAAAAGTTTCAGAATCAAAATTCTGAGGAACTGGGTCTGTTCAGCATTGAAGCACGAACAAAACCCATGTGCCAGATTTTTTCCGAAAAAATACTTCTCGGCAGGGCGCTATTTTCAAGGGTTTCCGAAAATCATCTGAACAAGGTCAAGCTTACAGTCAATCTTTAAGTTTTTCAAGATGCAGTACTCCCAGGTACAATACGAGACCAAGACGGTCTTACTCCATGATTACTTGAAAACAGTTGACACAAATTTACATCAAGTGAATCCAGTGGTTGATTTGGAGCAGCTAGAAGGCATGAATCAAATCACATTGCAGAATATTGAAGAATCCGGGTTGCTGCAGGCCGCATCAATTCCCATCACACTACAAAGCGTAGAGCTTGTAATCGCTTGTATCAAGCATTACAATCCTACCACCAGAGAAATCAGAGCAGCGGATGGAAGAATTGTTTGTAGTCTAAAGCCTCAGGATATCGAAAGGTGTTTTGATATTCCATCATGTCCTAACAGCAAAGTCATATCAGTGACGGAATGTGAGAAGGCATTTGAGACAGCTAAGGACAAATGTCAAAAGGTAATGGCTGAAAAATGGCTAAAAGTGACAAAGGCAAGCTTGCCTAAGTTGTTGGGACGAGGAGAATGTAAAGATGAGTACGCAGTGTTAATCACTCTACTCAATAGAATCACTGGAGAAGAGGATGGTCGTCAATTCCAGCCATGGATGTACTATGTCATTGCTAAAATCATTGGCAAAAGGGAATATTATGACTGGGCCACTCTGATTAGTGACACACTCCACCGACAAATCACTGGGTATCTGGAAGCTCATAGGTTCCACATGTGCTCTTACCTGGTATACCTGATAGCCTTCCAAGGTGATTTCAGGTTATTGAACAATGTGGGAACCTTAGGTGTGCAGAAGGTTCACGAACATTTTACACATCTTGAGTTTACTCAAGCGGAGCGGCACTTCAAAAGAACGAGTGATCTCTTCATTATGCATACCGTACGTGAGCTAGACCATGAGATGCACGTGCATATTTCATAGACAGCCAGAGAGGCAATGGCGGATTGGGCAGATTGGTTCATCCAATTTCCTACATTCTCCTACATACGCGTGTATGGCTACATTGGCCACCCCGCCATGCTACCAAGATACCCTTCAGATAGGGTAGTCTTCATGGAATTCCTGAGACAGTTGTCCGAAGTTCATGTCTACTTACGCTTGAAGAGGAAGACAATTGTTAACTTTCCCGTTGGAATGGGACTATATAGATGTGGATTCGCGGCAGATGCTAAGATGATGAGTCAGGAAACGGTGAGGTTTAACCTCAAGTATCTCATTGAGAGAAGATCCTATGATCCCAGAGGACTCTATGCAGTACATCTCGAGCAGCACTCGTCACATAAGTCTTCTATGGAAGATTATTGGGTAAATTGTTAAGACGAGTATGAAGTGCGAAGAAGGAACTACAGCAGGTTCAAACTCCCACAAATTGCTGATTTTATGTCAGCAGACATCGAGGGCCTGTCCGATGATGAAGGGGAAGTCATTCTCCCCTCATTCTTCGCAGATTCAGTTGACTCCCAACCACTCCCGAGAGTGGATTGGTATGCCAAAGAAAACACATCTATAGAAGAAAGAACGAGTAGAGTGGTTAGAAATAGCCAACTCTATCTTGACGGCAAGAAATCAAGGAAGGTGATACCTCACAGAACAAAGCCGCCACAGGTTCAGTCTACACCACCTTCCACTTCAAAAAGGAAACCTAGGCAGAAGCAATGGTGCAATCCTCCTCGAGGGATGAGGATGTCAAAGCCTACAAAGCCTAGAACACAGAGGACACCTGTGGAGAAAGCCACACATAGTCCTGAAATAATCACGGGTATTGCTGCCCCAGAACAAAGAGTAGAGACTGCTACCCCTGATTCAACAGAAGTTATCACGAAAGAGCCGACAGCAGTTGTTGTTGAAGAACCAGTGGCAGAGCCAATGGCAGAAACGACAACAGTAGAAGCAGCAGCAGAAACGGTGCTTGTTATGGAAGCAGAGCCACCAATATCACCAGTATCACAGCGGACACAAGTCCTCATCGACTTGGATTCGCCACCGAGAGACATTGCTCCAGCACAGTCTCACACATCTAGCATTCAAGGGCCTCACGTCCCTCCTAGCGAAGTTCGCTGAGATTCTATTTGGCTTGAAGGTTTCCTAGGAAGAAGAGGGAAAAACCCTCCTATGAACTTGACTTTACCGAATTCGACCACGTCCCACAAGACACGTCGGCGAAGAGGTTGAAGAAACAAGTTCACATAGAAAGGAATGCAGAGTGTGAGATCATCATAGAGACTGCTGCCCCACCAGTAGAGAAAAGCATACACGAGGTTCAAGTAGAAGACTACACTTTGTCTCAACTTAACCTCGGGAAGACTACACGACAGGTGGAGGCAGACCTTCTTGGAATAGCTTCGGTGAGCGCACAAGAAAGAATGGCTAAGGATGGTAAAGAAAAGGCAGCCTTAAAGGCTGAAAATCAGAAACTGAGGTCATACATAACCAGCTTGATACATGGCACCCCAAACGTCTCAGCCCTACCAGCAGGATTACTAGATCTTCCCGCCGAACAAAATCATCGGCAATTGATAACATTCGGCAAACACTTGAGAGATCAAGTGGAAGAGTTTGTTCTCAAGGGTAGATGTATACTGGCAAATCTATACCAGTTACGGGATAGAGCACATGGACTTCGTGCGGAGATCCAGCAATCAGAACAAAGGATTGCAGATTTGCAATTGGCATATCAATCAGTATACTCTGAGGAAAACAAGCAACATCTCTTTGCTTGGAAGGAACAATTGGCGTACAAGGTGAAAGCCTATGACGCTCATTCAGTAGAGTTGATTGATTACAGACGGGTGGTTGCCACTATTATCAACTTCGCAAGAATGTTGGTGATATCTTTCCCTTGCATGGAATATCAGCGTGAGGGAGGAGAATACATCGAGATGGTCACTGTACAGAACCAGTTTAGGGATGTCATCCGCAGTACCTTTCTTGATGATCCAGATGGTTGCAAGTTGGCTAAGGTAGCAACTTTATCAACCAAGTTCGAAGAGGCAGCATCTCAGTGTATTGACTTCGGAAATCAACTCACAACGGGTGAGGTCATGCTACGACGCCGCGTCATCATTCTACAGAGCATTAACTCCCCAGAAGCTGATGAAGTCAATCAATGGATAGAGACACTGCTGATTAGTGGCGAGCTATAAATGCACCAAAGAAGGACGCCCTACACCCTCCAAGTGGCATTTATGAGACTTGAGTTTGATTTGATGCTTCTTTCCAAGTCAACTCAAGATGATATTAAATGTAAATGGAGTTAACTTGATGCTTCTTTCCAAGTTTAACTCCATATTCCTTAAATCATGCATTGTCAAATCCCATTGATTAAGGATGTCTAATTGGCTTCCATGATTTGTGGATCTTAGATCTCCACTAAATGTGGATGTCTATTTTTGGAGAGATACTTTCATTAAAGTTCACCTTTAGTTTACTTCCAGTCAACTGAAGTAGTTTCCAGTTGACTCTTTGTTTACTTTCAGTTAACTGAAGTAGTTTTCCAGTTAACTGCTTGTTCCCCCTTTTTAGGAATAAATCTTGCTAATTGATTGGAAAGAACTCATTGTTAACTCAAGGAGATTTTGGGGTTGCCCACCCTTTGAGTTCTATAAATAAGAGCCTTGGGCTCATTGTTTGTTTAACTTTTACTTGCTATGCAAAATTGCTGCGCCATTGTTGCCAACAGCTTTGAAAGCGGATATTTGTTCACTCTTGGATGAGAGTTCGTTGGTCGATTGTAATTGTGCATGATTTCGTGCCTTTGCTTTCCCAACCTTTGTAATTCATTGATAAAGCTTTGAAGGAGAATATCAGAAGGTGCTTGCATTTTGATCAATCTTTTTGAGTTGTGTCCACGTCTTGTATCTAATAGCTCGTTGTTTCATTTCCCTCCACGGATAGGAGTCCCTCCCCCTTGGACATTTGTTATTAACAGTTATCGTTCGTTGTTGTTTAATGTATTGACTTCCAAGCTATACTTCGGATAGGAGTCCCTCCTCCTTAGCAAGCTCGCTGGCCAAGGCATCGTAATTTGTTGTTTCTCGTAAACTATTTCCTAGCCCATACCTCGGATAGGAGTCCCTCCTCCTTGGCAGGTCTCAGATCTAGTTTACCGTAAAGAGTGTTGTACCAACCTTATCCCGTACCGAGAGTTCAGAGCCTCGGTCATATTCCCTGGCGAATTCAGGTGATCCAACCAACCCATTCCCGCTCCTTTACCCTCATGCTCTGTTTACCTTGAAGGTATTGGATAGATAGAAGCTAGAATAGTCGTAGTTAAGATCTGCAGAAACCAGAGAAAAAGATTAGCTACGGCGCATTGTGTTTGTGCACCCTTGTGTCCTACCACTGAAGCATAAAAAGATAGGAACTTTAGTTTACATTTCCCTTCCTTACGCATTGCTCCCAGCAGAGAGGGACTTCTCTTTAAATAACGAAGAAGTGTTGCAAAACATTTGAAATAGCTGAACGTTTACAATCAGCACTCCAGAGGTGCTAATTTAAACGCCAACATCCCCAAATATACTTGAGGCAGCTATTGTGATATCCCCTAGGGACAGGTCTCCAACATAGCGTGCCAACATTTATATTTGACATTTTCCTTGCCTGTTATACTGCTCATGGAAATTCAGGTAGGTGTTAATGATGCTCTGCAAAGATCTGTATAATCTGCATGTCATCTTATATAACTTATATTAACATGGCCATCAGGCAAGTCTTCATTTAGAAATTGAATTACCTTCTTTTGCAACAGTTTTAGCATCAATTGTCTTGGGAATAGGGTACATTTCACTGGTACCAAATGAATTTGATTCCTATCTCTTAATAACTCACCCTTAGAGATGGTCACACTTATTTGACAACGAGGAGGAACAAACAGGAGCTAACAAAGTTATAGCCAATCGGTGTTTCTCCCAGCCCATTCAATTGTGACAACAGGAGTTCCTAGTGATGTTCCAAGCCGCAGCTCTTCTTGTTAGATTTTGTCTTGGAGTCTAGAGGAACATAAGTTCCCTAGAACATATGTAATTCTAGCAAAATATTAGCATGAGCCAATCTGATATATAGGAGGCCTAAACCTTGAACCTGTTATTGTAGGATATTTTTCTTTCAACACTTTAGTCTTGTTACAAGAGTGAGTGCCCACGAATACTTTCTAATATTCCATACATATGCTAGCTTTATCTCAACTGTGCCCAAAATATTATTACCACAAACAGAATAGCAAAATCAGCTTATTTCAAAATGAACCAAGGATCTTATAATCCCTTGAAAACACAAAAAACTCTAATTCTGTAGAAAAAAAAAATGAATAGTCAGCTTATTCAAACAGACCTCCATAAGATACACTATAAAGAAACCTTTGTTATCCTCTGCATCACATTAATGATTAAATACAACCACACATACCTTGTAATGGTAAATCTACAACATTATAACGGTAATCAATTTATAGTACAAGAAGCCTCACACTGAAATTATTTAACAGCACCTTAAAATTGTTCAAATCAACATAAACAAATTCTTGCATATGGATTCTAACCATCACAAATATAGACAAACTACCAAAACTGGTTGGACCAAAATTGAACATTGATCTTTCTTGAATTTGCAATCTGGATAAAATTTTCACAGAACCTCCATAACATTGGTCTCAGATTTAATTTCCATAAAACATATACAAACACAATCAATAACCTAGATTACTCACTACTAGAGGAAGATATGACATTCAACTTAACAAGGCAAAAACTCAACTATCAAAAGAATTATCCATACAATATGTTACACATCCACTACGTTAGCTATCATGATGAAAAATAAAAACACTCAGACCATGTAATGTCCCCCTTTCAAGCCTTACATTTTCAGTGACCGTTAGCCTTTCTTTGGGAACCCGGAGGCTAGTCGGAAGTTAAAATTAGGGTTTCCTAATTTTGAGGTGGTCATTGTTCAGAGATGGTGGAATTAAGGGCGGATTCCTTCTGGGTTTTCAGAGGGCTTCGCAGTGGTACGTTCATCTCAGCATTCTGAGCACTTTTTGGGAATTTACTATTTTTAGTAAATTCTATTTTTGGCAGCTTTCCAGATGAGCTCAGGTTGGTTGACTCTCGGCTTCAGTTTGTTCAGTTGACTTCATCAGTTTGGCTTCAGGGCACTTTCAGAGAAATGAGTTAAGTCATTTAAATTAAAAAGTCACGTTAAAATGATATATTTTAATGTTGACCCCTTGGCTTAGACTTAATGACTTGATGTTGTTTTAAAAAGTGGGTCTTGAGGGTGGCGCCCTCATTAAGAGATGTTTTAATTATTTCCTAAGTCCAAAGCAAGATTATGATGGGCGCATATTTCAAAGTTTAATATTTAATTAAAATGTCAAATATGGAGCCTTGAAGAGAAAGTACGCCCTCTTGAGGAGATTGGAGTTTCTGACCTAAAAGCAGATTTTAGGGTTTCTGGAAGTCAAACGAAAATTTATAAAAGGGAGGCTTGTGCATCATTTTTGGGCATCTTTGGTCGACTATACTGTTATGCTGCCGAATTGGCTCTGGGACTGCTTCGGGGAATGAAGGCCTCCTAGCATTGGGCATCACTCCGTGTTTGAAAGACAACATCTAGTGGTGAATTTCAGTCTATTTGTGAGTGCATCTTAGTTATTCATTTGTGTTCAGTTTTGCATTGTAAAATCTGTTATTGGCATTTTAGTGTTTCAGCTTATTGCATTAATTTATAGACAGCAGATTGCATGTTGGGTTCATAAATCAAAAAATATCAAAAATATCATTGTGGGTGTTAGCTCATTGGTTGTGTTGGGCTTAGGCGCCAACATTCTCCAAGTAATAGATTTTTATGTTGAGTTTGCAATTTTTAAAAGTAAATCGAATTCTTCAGCTGGGGCCGTACTTTCTCATGCATTGGGAATTGTGCCTTTAATCATTTGGAGTGTTTAGAGTCTGTTTCTTCATATCATCTTGAGCGCCATTTTGTTGGGAGTCTTGTGGTTTAGGAATCACGTCATTTGAGCAAGTGGATAGGGAGTTGTGAGCATTTGAATGTTTTTCTAGACTGCTGTTTTTAACCAGAAATTACAGATTTGTGGAAAACAGAAAACAGATTGTTAATTATCAAAGTTGTAATGATTCCATATGGCTTCTTGAACTCAGCCACGAAGAGATTTTATTGTATTGTATGATTCATATATCCAGCTCTAACATCTTGACAGGCGTATGATATGACATTGTAAACTGTCCAGTAGTACTGGCAGTCATTCTCCAGCTTGTTGCTTTGAATTTGTATTTGCTCAATTTCATTGAAGTTTGTAATAGATAGATCTCCGCCCTATGGTCGCTACTATCCCACTCCGGGTTAGCCAGCACATTCTGGGTGTTGAGTAGTTTCATTTCTCAGCATTTACCTTTCAAGCTTTGTTTTGTTTTCACTCCGTCATATGGTCGCCCCTCACTCCGCATTGGATTGGGTAGCACATACTTGACGTCGAGTTCCTTTCTGTACTTAGCATAGAGGATCCTCTGACCAATGCTCACCATCATCGGTGCCATTCTGGTTAGAGTTGCTTTCTTGCACGTTTTGGTTTATCCATCTAACCTTAACGGGTGCACTGTTTGTAATTGGAAATCTGTTAATTGAAAAAACAAAAAAAAATTTGGCTCGGAATATTTCAGACCATGCCTCTGTAATATCCTCAAATAGGATACTAAAAAGAAACAATAATTTTCTGAAACTAGGGCCCAAAACTAATAACAAATTTCTTCACAAACTAGGGCATAAATCTGAATTTGATTTGCATTAAAATAGCTCCAAACAAATTTTAAAATTCTGATCAGATTTAATAGAAAATTCTGAATATTACCATGCTCAGAAAAATGACATTTCAAATCCTCATAACTGCCCAGAATTTTTCAGAATTACATATCAGACTTTTCTATAATGTAAACAGGCAGATTTCATACTAAACATGTTCCAGATTTAGGTGAGAAAATTCTCTAACCCTAGCCGCCCCTCCAAAAGTGATGCCCTTCAACCTCCGTCTTCAAAAAAACCAGAAATGGATGATTTGCAGCAGCGGACACCTTCAGATCTGAGTAACTAGTGCTGATAACCTTGTGCTTTTGGTCTCCAAACCTGATAAAACCTTGTAGCCTTCAAAAAACAATGTGCTAGGGTTTCACAAACCGAAGTTCTTACACTGAAACACACTCTTTTGACTAGGGAGAGCCTGTATGTCTCACCGAAACCAGGGATACTTAAGGGTTTCAATCCTCAAGCCATGTTGCAGCAGCAATAAGTAGAAAACTAAATCACACAATGCCCAAATGTCTTGCCTTCATCTCCTTTTAAAGGCTTAGTCGAATCTTCTAGAAGAATCCAAATGTAACCACCTCCAACTTCTAGAAGAGCACTTTATTAAATAAAGTGATGTTATAACATTTAATAAAGTGATTGATAATATTTTATTTATTTTTATTTGTCACTTTAAGTACATGGAAAGGGGACAACTTAAGTCCCTTGGCTAGGTATCACTTTAAGTTGCCTAAAAAGATGTGCCCAACATATAATAACTTAGGCTCCCTTAAAATAACTTTAGTTCACTTAAGTTGCATCAAAAGATGTGTACTCAACTTAAAATTAGAATTAAGAACAAGCAAAGGACTTCATTTCTTACCCAATGAAGCTCTACGTCCTCTTCCTCTTGGGCAAACCAAGGAAAGGACAGCCAATCTGCTATTAATCATCTTGATTTGGGTTGGGGAAATTACAGCCTCATAAACCTCCATCTTTGAAAAATAATTGCCTTATAAGGATTAGTCAATTAATAGACTAGAAAAAGATAGATGAAGAAGACAATTAAGTAGAATCTCTTTTGAGTCATAGGGTTCAACTTTTAAAGAAATGACACCTTTTAAAAAATGAATATTTGAAGTTGAACATCGTATTTACTCTATTTGAAGTTTGAACAATCTAAACTTCTCAAGAAATATTCTAAGGAGATGCACCCTAGAAAAATAATGTATCAAATTATCAATAATATTGGAAAATCTCTACTTATGCAAATATATAACTGAGAAATTTCTATCAATGTGGTTAGTATGCAACAAAATCCTACTTGAACAGCACAGGAGAATGATGAATAAGTACTCAAATTCCACCTCATGGGTAAAGGTTGGAGTTGCCAAAGCTATCATAGCTGAATGGTTCCTTTTGATGTTCATTGCAACCACCCTGTTTGGAATTATAGCCTCATTGATTCATGGCTCTAACAAGCTATGATATTCATCCTATGGAAGTATCCATATTGGGTCAACCAAATATTTGATCAAGGAGAGATTAAATAAGCTAACAATGTTGAGGTATAGGTAAGCAATTTTTTCCATGTTGGGTTTAATTTATTAAATGTATAGCACTCGAAGTACAACTAGGTCAAGGAAAGTTGGGTAGCCCTTGCAATAAAGTCCTATATGCAAGTCATGTTAATGTAGTAAGTTCTATTGTTGGGGTTCAAATTTTCCAAGAAAATACATAGATATTCACTGCATATTTCATTTAAGAATCAATTTTTGTGACTGATTTTTTTTCTTAGAAAGGCAATGGAACTTGCCTCATCCACTTTGGTTCAGGAAGTGTACTCAAACAAGAATTTGTAGCAATGTAAATTCTAAAATTTATAAGCAGAACAACAATTTTGGATTTATTCTTAAGTCTATCTACTATAACTCATACTCTTCTGCATGCATACAGGGTTACCAAGTGCATTTTCTGGTGAAAGCTCAATGTCTGTAATGTCTGGAAGTTTGCCAGTAGTAGTTTCTGATATTACCGGGGAAAAGTCTGTTGAATTCTCATATGACGAGCTTGCTTTGGCTACAAACAATTTCAACCTAGACCACAAGATTGGTGAAGGTGGTTATGGATCTGTTTACTACGGCATTCTTCGTGGGCAGGTCATTTATTCGACTCGTAATTGTTATCACTCAAATAATGAGATAACATGTTACCTTTTAAGTTATTTTTATAGGGTGTTCATGTTTCAGTAATTTTTTTGTTCATCTATTGGTATATTCAATGATTTGAGTTTCTTACTGTCTCCCATAATGGTTTATTCAACTATTTGAGTTCCTTACTCTCTCCTTTTAACATTTTCTCCTTTTGAAATAAAAATGATCAAATTTCTTGTACTTTGTAATGAGGAAAATACAGAGTGCAAGCAGCTTTATATTCTGTGATAGTCTCTTATATTTAACAATGTGCCACATTAACATTTTCTCCTTTTGAAAGAAAAATGATCAAATTTCTTGTACTTTGTAATGAGAAAAAGACAAAGAGTGCAAGCAGCTTTATATTTTATGATAGCCTCTTAAGTTTAACAATGCGCCACATTTTTGTTGTGCCATTCATGTTTGTTTGTTTGTAAATCAGCATTTGAATCATTCTAAGTGTCCTTTTTTCGTAGCTCTTTTATGTTATAATGCATGTAGTAGGATGCCCTTACTCCGACATTGCTTTGAAACCTTACTCTGACATTGCTTTGAAACTTGTATTCCTGATATAATGTATGTAGCAAATAGTGCAAGTATCCGATACCATGTTAAAAGAACCAAATTACCACTAGGATGCACTTATTCCATTAATAATTTTAGATGCTATATGTCTGCATGCATTCTTACCATCCTTTATTTTGATATTTTGATGGCTTTGTTGTAAAGGTATGCAAGGTCAATCTTGAAAATATGAAACTGATAGAACTGCAAGGATCTTATATGATTTAAACAAAAGAAGAGGCTGTAATTTTGTTTTACTTGTTAGTGAAGTCACTTTCGAATAATACTTAATGTATATTTTATTGTCAACAGAAAGTTGCAATCAAGAAGATGAATTTACAGGGAACCAATGAGTTTCTTGCTGAATTGAAGGTGTTGACACATGTCCATCATACAAACTTGGTAGGTTCCTTTTGTTCAGGGCATGCAACATAAAGTAGGAAGAATATATACTTGTGATACTTTCAAATTGATTGAGACTAAAAATATTGTAGATATATTATTACAGCTATTGATTGTGCTTAGTTGTTTTCAACTTTATTGAACTATAGCCAATATCTTGATTTAATGTTCCCTGATGACAATTACTAGATATTATACAATGTTAGACTAAACTTTCTACAGATAGGCACTTATTGCTTATGTTGATGATGTAATAACTCCACAGTAGTTACGTCTAAAAGGTAACTCGACACAATGTTAGTTACAATCATCAATCTAAATTCTCTGTACAATAGAAAATACAAGCACACACACATTGAAGTATGTGGCACAATGTTCTCTCAAATACTGTGCATTTATTCTCTTAACATTATATTATATCTAAAAATACCTGGTTTAGTTGGTTTTAGATTTAATGTTATATAAATGTAGGTTTAAGCTATACAACGTCCACATAAAATATCTAACTTTCTAAATAAAAATATATAGAAATGATTTATGGTTGGATGGATTTACCATGATAATTGTCATGAAGAATAACAACTATATTGTATGATTAGGGATTTTCTAATGTCTGTAAAAGGACTTGCCTTTCCATATGGGCCTCTAAATTGAGCAATGCAAAGATATTTGACTTCTTTTATTTTCAATACCAAAACAAATTTCTAAGGCCAGAAATGTAAACATATGTACACATTTATGAATTGTAAGTCATATCCTTGCACATTTATAGAAGACAAGAATGGGGATATCTACTGCTCAAAGATTGGAGATGCATGCTTTCCCAAGCTACACTCATATGGAAATTTAATGACTTTCAACCAGCCAAGCCGACCACAAAAGAATGGATCAAATCAAATTGGGGCGTGTCCTCCTAAAAGGTTTCTTCTTGATACACAGACTATATTTGACTTTTTAAATATTTTCAAAATCAATCATTGCTTTTATGAGGGAAATAAAGCGGTTGATTTTCTATCAAACCAAGAGATTGATAGAAACAAAAAGCTAATCATTAGACATAACATTGATGAATGTTTGGGATTTGGAAGTGTGTGAGATTTGTTCGGTAAATTGCTTAATTATTAATGAAGAGGAAGATACAATTTATAGGCAATTACATAACGTTGTTTCTAAAAGAAACAAACGGTTATTGAACTAAAATTAGAAACATTCTAAACTAAACTGAAATTACATTAGATGACCATTAATAATATAATATGCAACTATTATTCTAGTACCCTCCCTTAATGGTCATCGTACTAAGTCCACCCAAAGAAATAACAGAGAAGGCTGCCCCCTTCTTCTCAAAATGCTTATGCAACAAAAGACAAGACCCTGCCACTGACTTTGCCACTTGAGATGAGTTTGCCACCAACCCTCCTAGAAATTGTAGAACTTCTGGAAATGACGAAAATTGATCACAAAACATCCAACCTAATGTTGGGTAACAAAGTTGTCCCTCCTTGAAACCAGAGACACAAAAAAACAACTATGACAATTTTGAGGAAAAATCGGCAAACCCTCCAAATTTTTGCACATGAGCACGATGCCCTAGAACAGACTGCATGAAACCACAATTTTTGAGGAAAAAATCGCAAAACCCTGAAACTTAAGTTTACAAAGCATCGTTTTTTAAAAAAAAAACAGTAAAAACCCACAAAGGAATCCCACACAAAGCTACGAATTACAGAAACCCAAACATGTAGCTGGCATGAAATCCGAAACACGGATTAGCATACAAAACATCGTTTTTAAGGAAAAATGGTAAAACCCTTCCAGAAACCAGATAGCCCTCCTAAACAAGGAAAACTTGAACTAGGGCATATAAGAGACCCTTAATTTTTGAGGAAAAAATTATAAACCCTCCCATGATTTTTTTAGGAAAAAAACTCAGAAAACCCAACAATAAGTTTTTAAGGGACAAAATCATAAACCCACTTACAAAACGATTTTTAAGGTTAAAAATCAAAGAAAACAATAATAATTTTTAGGAAAAAATTTTAAACCCAAAATAATTTTAAGGTCTAAAATTATAAAACCCTCAAAATAATTTTAGGGAAAAAATTATTAAAACCCGCCAAAATAATTTTTATGGAAAAAATTAAATAAAACCCCCAAAATAATTTTTATGGAAAAAATTATTAAAACCTCATGAATGTAAATCTCTGCTCAAGCAACACAAGAGAAATCATGCAAAACCCGACAAAGAACATGATCTTGTCAATGGAGAGCAGAAAATCACGAGCAGAGAAGAGAGAGATTGTAGAAACCCTTGTTTCCCCTGACTTCTGAAATCTGACTGTTTTTGTTGGTTTTTGTGTATTTTGGATTTTTTGCATTTTTGCATGAAATAATGTGAAATGCGATTTTGCAAGAATTTGATATAAAATTTAAATAAAATCATACAATGCCAATATTGATGGAAAATATGAGATCTAATGATACCAATCAATACATTAATCTACCAGAGCGTTTTACAAAAGATCTGATAACAGATGAATTAAAAAGCAATGCTTTATTTGATGAAAAACCTGGTATTGCAGCAATAAATGATCCTCAAGAAAATGTACGGCTGAAATGAATATCCACTTTTCTCCCTCCGTTATTGTCTGCAGATGATGCTAGAAAGATAGGCGCCTCCAGTGAAGAAGTCAGACTGGCAAAAGAGATGGCGGTTTGCTCAATAAAGAAAAGTATGGCTTTATTCAATGGTACGGCCCTGTTGCAGATTGGTACAGCCTTGAGATAGCAGCCAGCAAATAAATAATAGTACGGCCCCCTCTCAAATCTCCAGATCTCAATGAACTAGGCGCATAGACTGAAGGATCCCTGTCGGATGTATTTCACACTGAAAAACCCTGAAAATAATTACTCTGTGATTGTTCTGTGATCACTTATGAATGAAGAAATCCCTCTGAAAGCAATAGATCAGCTGGTATTTCACAGCCTCTGAATCGCAACACTGAAGATGGCTCATTCTCCAATGTCTGTAGACAACAGAAACCCTAGGCTTCGTTCTCTGGAAGAAGACTTGCTCAAAAATTCAATATTCAATATCATAATGAGCTCGAATTTCAATGAAACCCTTATATCTTCTCAAAAGTGCGAATTCTCTCAATAGTCTTCGATCACATTTTTAATTATAAATTATAATTAAAATTGGCCCCTTTGATGTTGGTCGACCCCTTCAGCAAAATCACTTAAGTTATAACATTTTAAAATATTACAACTTTATAATATAAGCTCCAAATAATTAATATTTAATTAATCAATTAAATATTAATATCTCCCTCAAGATATGTCCGATTCGTGAACCGTCTGAAGCTGGCGAATGAGTGAATGATTCTGCACATGTCCAAACCATACTGCTAAAAATAGCAGGGGTGCCTCGCAGAGTGCCAAATACTGCTAAAAATAGCAACTCAGGCAAATGGTGTCCGAATGAGCCCGAATGAAAGCCAACTGGTAAGATTCTGACAACCGAAGCCAAGCCAAGCTCCATCAAGACCCTCTATCCATCCTATCAGCCTACGAGGGTCGCATAATAGGCTAATCAACAGCTCTGAGAGATGTCAACTGGAAGGGGACATGACAGAGATGCACGCCAAGACACCCGAAGATCACGCCAAGAACTTACACCAATATTCGTCACAAACCTGATGATGCCCCTAGAAACAAAAAAAATCGCTCAGAAAAGAAGTGATGAAGCCAACCAAAGATAAAATGCACGGAACTGAACAGAGACGGCATAAAACAAGTCCGCCAAAACACACGATCACGCACGAACAGAAGGCAGGTGAAGCCAAAACGAGCTGATACGGGAGGCAAACGAGCTCACACGGGAGGCAAAAAGAACACGACAAACACCATAATCTTCAACCCTCTAAATGTGAGAACAGAAGCGACTTGGAACTCTTCTTGTAAAACATTCTCTTTTCTTAGCAGCTCTTTAAAGCTGTTTTTTAAAATAAGAATCCTTTTAGACATACCATGAAATAGTACAATCACAGAAGAGAAGGGCAACTATTATTCTAGATAAGATTCTATGATCCGAAAAAAGGGTTCAATGTAAAACAAACTTCAGAAAACCGGCCCAAAAATCAGAAAAATCCGGCGCAGTCAGCTGAAAAACTTCGCAAATCCCTGCAAAAACAGCTCACAAAAAAACCTTCGCTCGAAGTAAGAACAAACTTCTGAAAATAGGCCCTCCCAGAATCCTGACCCCTCCCGTGAGGGAGACAAGCTTAGACGTGCTCTGATACCATGTTCGGTAAATTGCTTAATTATTAATGAAGAGGAAGATACAATTTATAGGCAATTACATAACAAACTAAAATTAGAAACATTCTAAACTAACTGAAATTACATTAGATGACCATTAATAATATAATATGCAACTATTATTCTAATAAGATTCATTCCACAATCTTTAATCGGCTCCCAAAAGCATGCGATGACAATTGCAACACTCATTACTTCTCATGTGACTTGAGGTCAGACATTGATATCTACACATCTATGGGTTGCCTTCTCATTCTTCTCAAATCAATTCCCACTCCTTGCTATGTGACCTTGCATTCTCTCACTCGTTGTAGAGATGGATGTGATGGTAAAATAATATGTGAGCAGGGCTGGATGGCATAAACTAGAATCATCACCAACCTAATAATGAAAAAGGTCTTCTCTTCTAAGGTGGCAATATTGTAGATGCTATAAAAGAACCTACATGCATAGATTATGTAGAGGAATATGCGTGCCTTTGTGTAAACTTTGAGATCTTCAAACTTGTCTTGAATATATTGTTGATCATAAGTGATAAGGAGATGGAAAAGGTGCTTGACAGGCATTCCATTGAGGAGAAGCACAAGAAGAATATTGAGGCCGTAATTGAGAATGCAAATTGGGTCCTTGGTGCCTCCCTACTTGTCATGAGATGGGAGTTTCGTGGATTTTCCTTGGTGAGGATGGTGTAGGAGATTGAAGCTCACATGATGGCTCTAACGTAAGAGGTTGTGGAAAACTAGGAATTTGTCATGGGTAGAGCCAATTTTGACAAGTCTGAAATGGATGTTATGGGTGTCTTGGCACCTTTTAAACGAGATGTAGAATAGGAGAGGTTCAACATGGCTAGAGTGGATAAAGCAATAAAATTCCTCCTGTGTAGAGCTAGATTGGTAAAGGGCATGGATGGGACTTATGGTCAAAGTTTTCATCAAGTTGAATAATGAAGAAGGTGACATTGCATGATATTAACTTTTAACACATACAAAGCTATTTCTATATCATAATCCCATGCATATGTCTTTGTGTCCATGGAAAATCATGTTTATCTAACTATGGTCAATGAATCAATCCCTTTTTGTTGTCTTAGGTCAAGAACTAGAAGCCTCTTGTTCACAAGGATGAAAAACATGTATATTTTGATATTTTGAAAATGTTGAGGGCCCTACACTCTTTTGATTGATCAAAATAAAAATGATTAACGGGCATGCATTGTAGGACTAGCTTGATTTCCAATTTCTAAGTTCTTATGTTTAATCTATCAATGATTAGGCTCTTGGCCGTCAATTTCAGTTTGAAAAGTCTTTAATGTGAGGTTTGATTTGATTTAGGATCTTCTAGTACAAAGTTTTTTGACATACAAAGTGTGTTTGGTATCTCATATTAAATCCAAAATTAACAAGTTTGTGCAATTGGACATTAGAACTATATCCACTTCATGCTCATTGGTAAAATATGCTTGAGTATAGAAGGAAAAAATGTAAGTCATTTTCTAGGTAATAACCTAGCTAGCAAGTGATCTTGGCATATGAAAATCTCTTGTGGGAGGAAGTGGATTTTCACTTTACCCTATATATTGTTCAAATTTGTAACCCTTGTGTTTAGAACATAGTTTGAAAAATCAAACTTGGTATAGATTCGACAACCCAAACTCAGGAAAAATCGCCAAAAAAAGAAAACATTATTACAAAAAAATAGAAACTAATGCATTTAGAGAACACAAGTTTATTCGAATCATCAATTTGTCATAATTCAAATATTACATATGTCATATGACCCTTGAATCAATGATAGATAGTTCCATGTAGTCTTGGAATAGGGGGACCAAGGGCTTAAATTTGGGGACAACATGGGGACAATGATAGGTAGGGTTTGGGGGCTTAGCCCCCAACAGGGTTGAGGGTCAACTCCCCTTGTAGGGGTCTAGGTGTAGTACCCCTTATGGGGGTTTGGGGGTAGTGCAATCTTTCATAATTTTATTACAATATTTTTTTCTCCATCACCAAGTTCTCACTATTTCTAACCAAATCTTCATTCTCCCAATCCCTTAGCTCACCATTTTTTTGTCACATGGATGCCAAAGACATCTTTTGTTGCTCGAAATAAGACTATAAAATGTTAAAAAAATGAAGTGAAATAGTGAAATCATGTGGGTTCTATTTTTTCTTGTTGCCAAGCGAGTCCACACCGAGAACTCACACATCTTCATGGAAAACTTGGTCTAGTCCCAACAAAAACTTGCCAAGTACTCAGCTTGACTCATTGTGGTGAGCTAGAAAGCTTGAGACTCATGGGAGTCATTCAAGTACTCGCTGAGTTTTCCTACTATGGTTTAGACCTCCAAACCAATCTAGGGTGTAAATCAAGACTTATCTATCTACACAAGTACATAATAAGCCAAAATATTGGGGTATAGTTGTCTCAAAATATTAGATGACATAACAAAATTCTAATGTTGATAGATAAGTAATGACAAGAGTCATCTCATTTCTTGTAATGAACTTAACTAGTTGTAATGACCCTTAGATAAATTTATGTAAAAATGCTCAGATCTGAAATACTGTATTGAGTTTTACCTAAAATAATTAAATCTGAAAGACCCGCAACATACATTCATATAGATTTGCTTATATAAACTAATTGGAGCGAAGTATTTCATTCAATTAGTTCATTCAATTATTACAAAGATTTGTTGGTTCAATTGTTTGCTAATAACAAAGATTACAATGATCACAAATATATTTAGAATGCTAAAATGCCCAAATGTTGAAATTCCTTAAGCATGAAGTGTAGATGCAACCTCTATGTGATATTACTGTTAGGAATCCAAAGGGGTTTTGTCCTTAGAACTCTAGGAAACCAATGGGTTTTTATCCATTATCTTCAAAACCTAAGGATTTTCATCCTCAGATCTAACAGGGGAATACAAGTTCTCGAATTTGCAATTAGGTGAATACAATTCGGTAGAGAGTACTCTCAAAGTCCAATGTTGGGAGTTCAGGAATTTGTGTGCTTGCCTCCTTTATCGTCTTCTAGGTGGGGGGAAATTCTATTTGGGTGGGTAGGAGGATGTAGGGCTATTCCACCCACTAGATTCTCCCACCCACCCTGAGGGGTAAAGTTCAGGTTGGGGGGAGGTGGGGGTGGCACTACTATTTGCTAGGGGTTCAACAAGTGGTGCTTTTTACTTTGCTCATGCCATTGTCAAAGTGCTTGGACGCTCCCTCTGTTGTTGGTGGCTTGAATACCCAAGTGGTTGAGAAGTGGGAAGAGCTATAGAAGAAGGGGTTATGAGTCCACCTAGGCAGCTACTTTTGCATAAGGATGGAATACTATAGGTGTTTGGGGATTCACATGCTAGAAGGATGCAATGGTTGGAGGAGCAAGGATTGGGGGTTGGCGATACTGAGTGCATAGGGAAGTGAAAGTTTATGGGTACACAAACAGTAAGGGAGTGAGAGGCCAAGAATCAAGGTTTTGGGATATTTGATATTTGTGGGGAAGGGGGGAATGGAAGAATGTTATGACAGTTTGAGAAAGTTTGAAATCCTGCCCAAGGTTGGAAAGCGACTCATACATCCTCATACGTAGGATAAGGGAAATTATTCTTGTAATTGCCAATCATCTATGTTTTCCATGTTAGTACACCTTACCTTAACATTGCTTATATCTTATTTATCCCTGTTTTCTTTCTGAAATTCCTTATCTCATATGTTTAATAGTTTTTCTTATCAAACATGTAAAATATATACATATTTGTAATGAGCACACAATTATACTAAGAGGGGGGTGGAGTGAATCAGTGTAGCACAATCTTTTACCTTTCAAAACTTAATCAACCACAACAATAACACACATACAAGATCTAGCACTTAAGAACACAGGAAAAACACATGATTTACATGGAAACCCTTGCGGGAGAAAACCACGGCAAAATAAGGCTTTTCTTATAAACCTTCTTTTGTAGGCACCAACCTACTGGAGACACCAATCCCCACTTGTAGAATTTGTAGGCACGAACTCAGCAAGAAACAACAATCTCTTATCTTGAGAGGCATATACCTTCAAATTCTTCAGAGGATGATATTGTCTTCATAAAGATTTGATTATAAATGCACTTCTTTCACACCTCTGCTTGTGGATGATCTAACGGTTATTACACAAGTCCTCTCCTTCACAACTTGGTTTGTGGATGATGTAATCGCTTTCCTTCACAAGTCTTCATGATGCAACAACTTTCCTTCACAAATTTTCTCTCAAATAATGCAATACTTTCCTTTATAATTCTGCCTTAAGGTCTGCTTTAATTTCACTTACTGATCTGTTCAAAATATCTGCTATAAATCAGCCTCTAGATCTGCTATAATTCTTTCTCAAAATCTACCTCAAATCTGCTATAATTCCCTCTTAGATCTGCTATAACTCTTTCATATTCTTCACATAAATCTGCTCTTAATCTTCCTCAAAATTCTGCTCTAAAAATCAGAAAGATATTCTATTTATTGCTTTCTTTCAAAACATCTTTGCAACCAAATCTTATAGCTTCTCAAAAGGGGGTGACTCATTGGAAAGATAGGCCAATTTCTAACGGATGCAACTCCTTATTTTATATGCACCCCTTTACCTCTACCTTGGGCGCTTTGATAGGGGTTGGCCCCTATATATATATATATATATATATATTTACAAATTTTGAATCCTCAAAATGTGGTACCACAATAAGGGGGGTCAGCCTCAATATAAAAAATATTTTATTTATTTTAATTTCAAATTCAAGAGGAGCGCCAAGTAGGAGGGAGTCGACCAGCAATAAAAATAATTAATGACTGCCTTGTGATGATAAAACGGTGTTGGAATGGGTGCAATGTAACTTTGCCATCATACACCTTTGACATCAATGACCATGCCCTTTTGACATCAATGACAATATTTCCAACAATTTGAAGTTGGTGCAAAATATGCCTTTGACTACAACCAAATAGTGTTCTATACATATTAAAATTTAACCAACTCTCTCCAAGATGTTAGTTTGTGATTGAAAATGTAAATGGGTTAGCTTATAAACTATAAATGCCAATATGTTATATTGTATTAGATCTTCTTTGTTAGCTTCCCCATAAATGATTGTCCCTAGATGTGGACCAACATTGTCTGTAGGTAGTGCATTCCAAACTTTGTCCCCAAGCAATGCAAGAGATTGCTTAACTAGAGCAAGAAGTTTGTATTCTTGATGATGAGACGTGAATAGAAGATAAACATTGTTGTACAATAAGATGATGTCACAATTCCTTCAACAGAAAAGCAATAGTTGAATAGACTCATAGAGTGTTGGAGGAGAACTAGGATCTATTCTAGACCCCAACTGGAGTACAAAATGCAAGACCTATTGTACCAGCTTTGTGGTGCAATATTTAAAGATAAAACTCAATTGATGATATCATCAGGTTTTTCTTGAACCTTAAAACATATGGAAAATCACTTTCAAAGGAAAAGAAGGTTTGTTGGAATGGTTTTTTATGCTCTTCTATTCGATCAATGCTCCTTTGATATTCATGTGGATGATGCATCATACCCTATGAGCCTCTATGGGTTCATTTATTCTTGTGTGTTTGGATGACATATTTATTACAGGAAGAAATCCTGAATCACGTTCATGAGGTTCTCAACACTTTGTGGCAACACATTGTCTACATATTTGGATAAATGCTTATTTCTGAAATATACCATCCTTATTTTTTTTAAAAACTTCACAACTTGCACCTGTTAGCGTCAGCCAAAAATGCAATGATAGAAAAATTGGAAAGCAACCCTTCACTTTCTGATCACCCAGATCTTGGAGTGGGCAAGGTGAGAGCATACGGTGTAAGGGGATCTTTGCAAATACTGAAAGTGATAAAGCTAATTGAAAGAACACCTTCCACTTTTTAATCACCCAGATCCCAGTGTGGGCAAGGTAAGACCATACGGTGGTTGGATTACAATTAAGAACTTGGCTAAGCTACCACTTCTTCAGTGGGGTGAGTAGTAATAACAATGCTTGAAAGTAACCAAGTAAAGCTATTGGCGGAAAGCCAGCCAATAGGGAAAGTAAAGCACTTGGCGGCAAAGCTAGCCACTTCCACTTTTTAGTGGGCTACAAGAAATGAAACAAAAGAAAACTCAACCACTTATTTAGCGGGGACGAAGGACATAAAGCAAAGGCTCAACCACTTTTCAGTGGGAGCAACCAATTATTCAGTGGGTTAAGTATCAAAACCAATGCAAGAGCGTTCACCATTGGTACTATTGATGGTGTTACAATGAGCTCAACATAGTCATATCAGTCCATTAGATATTGCTGTATGGGAGGTAAATGGCAGAAATATGAAGTAGAACACCCTCCCAAGATGCTACAATGAAGAATAAGAACACCCCCTTCAAACTAGAACAAGTATACCTCAAGATTGGTCCACCGGATGTCAATGGAAGGACTAACGAGCTGCTGCTACAAGTCTGATACCTAGAATAGCAGGCTGATATGCATGTAAAGCAAGCTGATTGCACCAACGAGCAATAGTAAAATGAACATAACTTCGCCCAAACTCCGTAGAATCACCCCAAATCATTTGCAAATTAAACAAGGATGGGTGTCCAAGACAAGATAGTTAGCACCCACCAACAAGTCTGATCAGCAAAGCCACATGCCAAAACGTCCTCCAGCCAAGTTGTACGGCCAACCTAGAGGGGTGACCGGCAAGGAAAAAATCATTTCTCCATCATAAAATGCCAAACTTTGCAAGAAGGGGCACCCTAGGATGGAAGAGCCAAAATGCCAACACCCATAAAAAGTTATCCACTCCTCAAATCAGCGTGAGCAAAACAATGGTATAGTCAAGGGTTTGGAAAATGCAACCAGAAATCTGAAACTCCAGGAAATCACTTCCAAATGCACCCAAATCTCTGCATAAATAGTTATCATACCAAAATTGATAACAAATCATCACCGTTAAGCTACAATGGTGATTATTGAATGCATTCACATTCCACCAGTTAGGGATTATCTTTCAAATCCGAAACCGACAACCTAAAGAGGGTTTTTCGTCCTCCAAAGATTAAAGAAAGAACGCTTTGGTTCCAATCCGACAGCATAACTTTATCTCCAAATTGCATACCCAAATGAGAGCAAGAGAGGGCATATAAATAAGCTCCAAGACCCAAAAGTTTGAAATGCTTTTTCCCTCCAAAAAGGGATGCCACCTTTTGGAGCAATTGTCATGCCCCAAAATTGTAACACTAGAATATGAAGAATTGAAATAAATATAAAAAATATATATAAATAATTGCAATCCAAATATTTATTATAATTATAATTATCACAAATAATATTATAATTACAATACAAATAATAAAAATAATATTCACAAGATACTAATATAATCTCAATATGACTATGCCGTACTTAAATAAATAAATAATAATACTAAGGCATCGACTCCTAATAAGAAGGCTTATTAAGTCTGTAGCGAACATATTAATTACCATTAAGAACAGCAACGATAATATTAGCAAACAGCCATGATGAAGTAAAAAGGTGTGATCATGATATGCAAAGAAAGACGTCTCTCCAAGAGGCATGACCTTTGACCTTTGAATAGCTATCGGGGTATATAAAGGCAGGGGATTCCAAAACAAGGGACTATCGAATGGGAAATAAAGGAAGAGCAGATCGACTGAACATATATAATCTCTGTTAGTATCAATTATTTTATGATTTCAGAAATATAAAACCATTGTATCAGTCAGTTAAATTATTTCGGAATTATGAATCAACATATATTGCTGTAGGATAGTAATAGAGGATTATGATATATTGTTTTGATTCATGCATATTGTCTTATGATAGCATAGTTCACTATGTGTTACTGATATGATTATTGCAAACACAAGTTTAATTAGTTTACAAGGGGATCAATTGTGAGGGCATGGGAAGGGACAGAAAGATGGGGGAACTGGATTCCTCATTAAGTAGGCCACCTCATATGTATGGCATGTGCCACATGAGGCCACCTCATATGAATGGCATGCGCTAGATGAGGCCACCTCATATGAATGGCATGTGCCACATGAGGCCAAGGAGGCTAAGATACCCCATCAAATAACTCTCTTCTATGCTTCCCATGGTTGAGCATCCCCAAGGTGGAGTAATAATCAAAATAGTAAATTTACTATGGAGTTACTAATGTTTGATCATGATGTTTTACTTGTTAGATTATTATTGTAATTGATCTCTAACTTGTCTGCAGGGACTAAATCAAGCCAAGGGACTCTCTAAACCCGTTATTGCTCTGGAAATTGATAATTTTAGGGAAAATTTAGCATAATTCCTACTAGGGACATTACAACAATATAAAATTCAATTAAAAATCACTTAACTCTCATACTGAGGCATCCATCCTTGATATGCATAAATTTATCATTTAAATTGCTTTAAGTCCTCAACTAGGCATCCACTTTAGCTTTGTATAATATTTGCTTTTAAAAATAACTTAAGTCATCAAGCTAGGTGTGGGGTCCAAGGGGGCCACTTGACATTATAATATTAAGTTGCAAACCTTCCATTTTCGAACTCCAAGAATGTTGGAGAAGCCATTGTTGAAAATACCAAGATGCCAAACACTGTAACTGCCACCACTGCTAAAATTGGAAACCTTGCTTTGAATTGCTGCCAAACCCTTGCCAAAAATAACACTTACTAAAAATAGTAACTGCAAACTCAAAATGAGCACATTTTGGGTAGCCGTCGTGACTTACTAAAAATAGACACGACTAAAAGTAGCAGTGATTGTCCACTAATGTTCTTAGAAAACCCAGAAAGACCCAAAAATCCTTTTGGCAAACTCTAGCAACAAACCCTTGAAAAATTGATGAGAAACCTCCAAGAATCTTGGAAACCTTAAGAACTGCCTTCGAGTAGCCTACGAGACTCTAGAATTAGGTTGTTGGCCATTGAAAATAATAGGGCTAAAAAGAGGACATTACAATCCTCCCTCCTCGAGATTGCTTGTCCTCAAGCAATGCCACCACAACCTCAAAAACAATAGACCAATCCACATAAAACCAAGTAAGATCCCAGGGTCCCACATCCACCTCAGGAAAGATTCACCATGCTGATGTTGCACCACTCTGATCACAACTGTAAAACCATCCAGCCAAATTTGCACTATCCTATCTTTTAACCTCGAAATGTTACCATCCTCAAAACTCAATCTGACATACTTGGGAGGCCTAAAATCAACACCATGCAACATCTCCTGCCCAAACCTCTTTGAAAAGTCCATATCTGCAATCCCACTGCCTAACATGATCTCGAGCAATAGGAAGGAAAGTTTGCTCAACCCAAAACCATACTCCTTAGCATATCTCCTCATGGTGTCAAGCAGAGCCACGGCTGCAAAAGTGACTCCCTCCAATCTTCTTGCTAAGAGGAAAACCATCCTTAGCAAGAGTTCAACCAGCTCACCATCATAATACCGCACACAACCATGAAGACTTCTGAAAACTTTGACTGTTCCAACTCCAAGAGTCACAAGTTGAAGGGCCAAAGCATGTGGAGGTTTGCTGTCTTGAACCAACATTGTGAGCAAACTATCACAATTTGCATCATAAACCTTCATAAGATGAGCTATGTGAATTTGAAAGGTTTGGAGAAACAAATAATCACTGCTGTTCAAAGCTGGGATCAATGAGGTACAATCAGATTTATGCGCTCTACACAAGGGATAACAACAGTGCCAAAGGAATTCCCAAGTATGAGCGGGTGAAATGAGCATTGTGTTGCACCTAAACAACTCATAAGTGGCTGGATAACACTCCAAAGCAATCTCCAACTGAAACCCTCTACTTCCTTGAGAAAGAATGATGTGTGAACTCTCTTGAATGAGAGCAACCCAAAATGTGAGGTGTTTGTCTTGCAACCAAATAACAAGCTCAAGACTGGAAATCCGACCCACTCTTTGCCAAGGAACACTCCCAAGAGTAACCATCCATTCATTTCTCCAACCCTTACTTAAAATCTCTCTCCAATCTATTTGTTGATGAACAATTGGAACCACCAAATGGCTGGTAAGGAAGGGGACAATGCAATAAGTTTTTAAATTTTGATCCTTATCCCTCCAAGGATCCTTCTTACCATACTCAATAAGCTCCGTCAATCCATGTTGAGGATCCCAAACATGGATACCCAACCAAGAATGGTCCCCAACATACCGGGAAAAGTACACATCACATCTCCAAGTGTTGTCTAAAACAAAATGCATATCCAAAAAGTTAGTGACTTCTTGGGTAAACCCATGTAGCCCATCCATGAAAGCTTCAACAACTATGGAGCGTGGAGCAATTGTTGTCTTCAAACCCAATCCCTAAAATGGATTAGTATAAGCTAATGCATCACTCAACCCAAGGGATGGATTGCCAAACATGTAGACATCCTGTTTTGGTCGTTCTTTCTCCCAAACTTCATAAGTAACAAGCCTAAAATGTCCTTTCCTTGTTGTTGTAATGAAATTTACAGCAGCTACCAAACCATGTTTTGATAACATCTTGATGTCAAAGATGTGGAAGCCACCATGATCCAATACTTCCCATGTGGAAACTTCATCCTCAATGCCACTAATGAGATATTCCGAGCCAATTTTTTCGTTTTTCAAATTACAGATTACAACAAATGCACCCGTTAAGGTTAGCAGCTAAACCAAAACGTGCTGAAGCAACTCTAACCAGAATGTACACCAGGATCCCGATGTGGGCAAGGTGTGAGCATTGGTCAGAGGATCTAAATCAAATTGCTTAAGCAGGAACTCTAACCAAGAATGGCGCCGATGATGGCGAGCATATGGTCAGAGGATCTTCTACACTAAGTGCTGAAAGGGAACTCGACACCAAGTATGTGCTACCCAATCCAGTATGGAGTGAGGGGCGACCATATGGCGGAGTGTTACAAAGTATAATGCTGAAAGAAATACTGAAAGCTGAAAGTACTCAACACCCAAAATGTGCTTGCTAACCCAGAGTGGGAAAGTAGCTACCATAGGGCGGAGATAAATTAACCATAATAGCAAATACTGAGCGAGAAGTTGAACATTACAATTTATGATGAGCAAGAATAACTGTACTGTCAGTACTACTGCCAGTTTACAATATGAATGATAAGATCTTGCTATGAATGTGAATCAATATATAGATCAAGCTGCAATAATATGTATTGAACTTCCTTCACTGAATAACAAAGATTAGATCTGAATGTGCAATAAGCGGACCAACCTCAAATGCTGGTTTATGACAGTCCAGATTTCCTTGTGCACGAACAGCAGCCCTGTACTTCACGATTTCACTCACAACTTGCTCAAAACTGCATCAAATCTCATGAGACGGAATGCCTAATGATCCTAACATGATGGCGATTCAAATTGAACGCTGAAAACTTATCAAAAGACGCTATTTATTTGATGCACGAATCCCAATGCAGGTCTGAAACAGTACGGCCCAGCAAGAGGGCGACTTTGCATTTAAAAATTGAATACTCCACTAAAAATTCTACAACTTAAGACAAAGGGGCGCCTAGCCAAGACAGGAAGAAAGAAACAATACCCAGAACAATCTTTTTGGTATTTTTTGATTTACAAATTAAAACTCGAATCTGCTGTAGCTAAAATGCAAGATCTAGAAAACTCTAATATGCAAAGTCAGAAACTACTTAGACACAATGCAGATTACAATGCACAAATTCCAATGAAACTCACAAGACTATACTAAATCACCACTAGTTGCTGTGTTGCAAGCAAGAAGCGATGCCCGAGCTAGGAGGCCTTCATTCCTCGAAGCAGTTCCAGAGCCAAACCGGCAGCATAACAATACTGTAGACAAAAGAGATGGTGAAATGAGGATCAAAGTCTTCCTTTTATAATTTCCTGTTGACATCTCGAAACCCTAAACTCCTCTTCAAAGTCAAAACCCTAATCCTTTTCAAAAGATGGCGTCCCCTTTCTTCACTTTGACTTTTAATTAAATTCAAAACTTAGGAAAAGGCGTCCCACTTAAGGTTCTTATTTCAACCTTAATAAATTCAATATAAATTCAATATAAACTCAATGATGGCGCCACCCTTCAAGTCCACCTTTTAAAATAACATTAAGTTAATAGACTAGGCCAAGGTGGTAAAATAACATTAAAATATAATGTTATTTAAGTAAAATGAGCTTATCTCTCTGAAACTGCATTCTGAGGCCCGAAACTGAATACGCCAATTGAGTCAGCTGAAGAGAAAAGTCAACTGCCTGAGACCAACCTGATTACTGCCAAAAATAGAATTTACTAAAAATAGTAAATTCCTGAAGATGCTCAGAATGCCAAGAAGAACATATCACTGCGAAGCTCTCTGAAAACCTAGAAAGAATCCGCAATTGAATCAACCAACCTCGAGCAAGAGCATCCTTCAAAACAAGAAACCCTAATTTTACCTTCCGAGTAGCCTACGGGTCTCCGGAATAGGCCAACGGTCACTGGAAAGATCATGCTCGAGAAGGGGACATTACAATCCGCCCTTCCCAAAATTGCTTGTCCTCAAGCAATACCACCACAACTCCAGAAATTTTAAAACTAATCCATACGCAACAAGTATGATCCCTGGTTCCCAAACCCATCGCAGGAAGGACCCACCATGCCGATGCTGCACCACTCTGATCACATCCATGAAATCATCAAGCCTATGCTGCACTAACCTTCCTTGTAACCCCAAAGTGTTACCAACCATGATACTCAAACCGAAAGATCTTAAAGGAGGGGGATCAAAATCATGCAACATCTCATGTCCAAAATGTCCCGAATTAACAGTATCAATGTAGAAACCCTAGTTTCCCCAAAATCTTTGTATCTGACTGTTTTTAGGTTTTTCTGAAGGTTTTTGATTTTTGCTTTTTTTTTTGAGTTTTGAGCAATAAATGAAAGGTACGATTTTTGCAATAAATAAAGAATAAATTCTAAGGAAATAATCTGACTCAGGAAATGATGTAATACTAATGCCAAGGCGTTTATTTGTCCTCTGAGATGATTACAACAAATATTCTATTACATGCAATGAATAAAGCAATTGATTTTTAATATTCAAGGAACCTGATTTTAGCCGCCATGAATGAAATGTGAGATGGTACGGCTCACTGTTGACACACTCTTCCTTTGCCAGATGCTACCCAAATGCTCTCTTGATATTTGCGCCTCTTCTGATGAAGACAAATGATGAAGAAGGAAGGCGTTGTGCTCTGGAACAAAAAAAGACGTCCTTGCTGATATGGTACGGCCTGATACAGGATGGTACGGCCTGGTAAATGATAGCAGCAATAATAAATTTGTACGGCTTCTTCAAGTTTCTCCAGATCTCTCTGAAAGGTGCGCCTAAAGG
Source organism: Sequoia sempervirens (assembly GCA_007258455.2). Classification (NCBI taxonomy): domain Eukaryota; kingdom Viridiplantae; phylum Streptophyta; class Pinopsida; order Cupressales; family Cupressaceae; genus Sequoia; species Sequoia sempervirens. The sequence continues at coordinate 92,532 of VDFB02118881.1, forward strand.
AATGAATGACTTCTGAATGCAAATACTCTGAAACTCTGTAAATAGATAACCTCTGAAGCTCTGTGATTCCTCCTGAATGAAGAAACCTCTGCTACAATAAATCAAGTGGTATTTCACACCCTCTGAATTGCTTCCGATGGAGATGGCTCGTTCCCCAAGGAATTCGAACTTGAAACCCTAAAGTCTCTTGCTCAGATCAAAGTTGATCAGTTCTCAAATTCAATAATCTCATAATGGCACAAAACCCAAGGCAAATGCACTAATATGCTCAAAAGTGCGATTTCCTCAATAATAGGGTTTTAATAAATATTTGACTTTTAATTCTTTTAATTCTTCCATAGTCTCAGCCAAAATATTTAATCATAATTTAATTGCCAAAATGACCCCTTCTGATGATGGCGCACCCCTCAAGAAGAATCACTTAAGTTATAATTTAATATTATAACTTTATATTATAATCATTAAATAATTAATATTTAATTAATACAATTAAATATTAATATTTCTCTCGTTCCTCCTCCGATGACTGTTCCGTCTGAAGCCGACGAACACTGAAGTGATTCTGAACACTGTCAAAGCCATACTGCTAAAAATAGCAA
>VDFB02118882.1:0-24740 GCA_007258455.2 Sequoia sempervirens
TGGGATGATGCAAGGCATCGAGGCATTTAGGTCTCTTTCATGTTGACCCAAAAGGCTCATTTTGTCATCTCTATGTATTTTTCTTTCATCATGCTTGTAGTTCCAAGAGTATTTGGGGGAATGATTTCAATTTTGAGCATAGTAATATTATATATTATCAAAGGTCTATAATAACCTTGGATCCATGCATCCCTTATATGACATCTTTTGTCTTGTTATGTGGTTTTTTCTTGGGGGAAACCCCTTGTCATGAACATATCATTGGCATAGGTTTTTCTAATAAACTCTCATTTCCTTATTATCTTGTATTTATCATTTTACTTCCACCTTAAATCAATTTCTCATGCTTAATTTCAGCAATTAGTTTACAGGAGGCATTATCCATTATGTGCTTCACTTTATTTACAATATGCCGGAATTAGTGATACATTGACGACATTTTGATTAATTTTTAGGCACTCATCGTAGTTATTAGATCATAACTTGCTCACGGACATGGATTACACCTAGTAGAAAATTGATCCTCACCAGCCCTCTATGTTTTCATCTACTTTTAGAAAATTACAGTGAATATCAAACTCAATATTATGTGGTGCTTTGGTTCATGTCACCTAGCAACATCAAACCTTTTATCTTGAGAATCATGAATATTATTAGGTATGAACTTAGTAAGATTTCTAAGAAGCCACGGTGATTGTTATACCCCTTTGCATTGTTTTTGTATTTTTTTTGCATTATGTTTTTTTTTAATTTGCATTATGTTATGTTATGTGTGGTGTCTTTGTCATGTTTTCTTTGTGTTTACCATGTTTCATTCCTCTTCACATGTGTTTTCCTTTTTCTTCATGTTGTCTCATCATGCAATCTTGACTCCTAGGGGCTAATGCATCCCCTAGATTCAATGTCATCCTATCTCTTCCATATTTTGATAATTGAAACCCTCTTGACATATTCTTACTTTAGTGTAAGTTTGAGTGTAAGTTCATAATATCACTAATGTTGGGGGTTAAATGTAGCATAAAAATTGTCGCACTTGATAATTTTACATTAGGTTTAGCTCCCCTTATGTGCTTGGACCTAATTATGTATTTAATTACTCATTTTACAAACATCTTCAAAAATCAAACAAAGGGAAATGAAAGCAAGACTTCAATATTTTCCCCCAACACTTTGGGCCTTGAAAAGAATGGGCTTGGTCTAGGATGCATTGTGCCCTAGACCACCTCTTTTGGGCCCAAATTCAAATATTTTGGTGTTGATATTTTATTAAATGAATTTCTAACTTTAATTATTGACTATTAACATTTGATTTTTGAGAAATTAGAAGAATTGCATATAAATACTATTCATATTATCATTTTTAATTCTAATGAGACCTAGAAGCACACATAAGGAAATTCATTGAGTAAATTGAGCAATCAAGAGTAGTCAAGAGTAGATTTATCAGTATTTTAGTGATATTTATTCATGTCAAGCATCAACCATATTTTTATGTAAGTTTGTTCATGTTTTGTGATCATTTGTTTTGTGAGAACTAACACTTGTAGGACTTCAATCAAGTTATCAAATTCTCCTTGAGGGTGATAAGTATATGACTTCAACCCATAAAATGCAAATTTGTGTGGTGAGTTGCAACATTAGTCGAATCATTACTTGTTTATCGTTTAGCCTCTACCCTATTGAGGGTAGACTCTCTTTTCATATCATCATTGTCATTGTGTATGTCGAAATATCAAAAAGAGGTTTGAATTAGACAGGCCACTATATGGCACAAGCCTTCCTTTTTTATCATGTGTGCAAGTTTTAAGATCTGAAGACATTTAGAAGAAGACAAAGGACTAATTTCTCATTTGTATATTCAATCCTACAAGTTGTCAAGACATGAAAACTAGATTTTCTCATCTATAGACAAAGTTCTAACAACACCCCTGAAAGAACAGGAGCTACAGACCAGGAACCTCATGCCTATACTTTTAGATCTAGCAAAAAATAAGGATAGTCTAGAGCACATTGTGCCCTAGACAAGCCAATTCAGACTCAAATTTATATCACAAGTTTCTCTATGTTTTTCCTTTTGCATTTATGGATTTTGTTTTTGATCTATTACATTTAATTTCTCAAAATTCATAACAGACTTCTACATTTTTATAGTTAGTTCATTACCTCATTCAAAATCTCTCAATTAACAATTATAAATCATAGCCACACACTCACTCACAAAGATTACAACCTTGATCCATCATTTTGACTCTTCCTATTAGAATTTGTAGTCAAGTGTATTTGAGATCATTTATAATCCTTCAAACCTAATTAGGATAAGTGTGATTTAAGACCTAGATCTTTTTTTCCAATCAAACAATTCCATAAATTAATATTTAATTTTGTATTATTATACCTTGACTAGTCCAAAATTATATTTAATAATTACATTAATTAACTTAAATATTTCATTTAAAAAATTTGTTTTCATCTACAAATATTTACCATATTACTTGACCTTGTTTAAAACTTTAAAATATACCTTTTATTACCATACCTTTTTATAGATAATTTAATTTTTTTAATTTGTTTTATAAAACATAATATAACCATAATTCATTAAAAACCCAACATCCTAAAAGACTTAAAATGATTTAACAAAGAGAAGACTACCAAAACCTTTGACCCATCTAAACGACTTAGTGTGATTAACTCTCTACAACGTCGCAGATTTAACTGTAGAAAAATAATGGGATTTAAATGTGAAGGCGCAATGTCCATTTTCAAATCTAGAGAATTAAGTTATGATGTCAAAAGTTTGAAGTCACTAACAAATCCGTAGTCAAAAGGAAAAAGGCACAATTAGCACCAGTGGGCGTGATCATCCTTTCCGACAAATCATGTGAGCATTATGGAATAATTTGTTGTCGACCGTGCAAAACGTACACAAGTCCATCATTCTCCATCCCCACGCAAATCTGATAGGATAGAATGTTTGTAGCGGGGAGTTTTCCCGCTGAAAATGTGTATAAATATGAGTAACTTCGGTTTCTTGCTCACAATAACCATCTCACTTCTAGTTGTATTTCTTTACGCCAGGAAAGGTTACAGATCCGAGAAGCAAATGGCTTCGGGAAAGGCAGTGGCAGTTACCATTGTTTTGGCACTCTTGGGCATGCTAAGCGTTCTTGTGTTGGGTATGTATGTTTCTTTCTGCGTTGTTTTCGTTGTGAGATTATATGATTTGGTTGCATTTGGAAAACTGCACTAAAATGCATTGTATAGAAGCCGTCTTTTCCTTGAGAAAGAAATCCTGGAGCTTTCTTTGTGAAGGGGGACTTTTCTTACAATCCTTACTACGACTATAATCCTGCTTTGAGAGTGTACAGGTGAAGGAAGTGTGGAATGTGAAAAGCTTCCAGTAGAGATGTGTGCTTTCTCGGTGTCATCGTCGGGAGCTCGCTGTGTGCTCGAGAAGAAGTACTCCTCTGTCGCCTCTACTCACGAAGCATCAGTGGAATACCAGTGCCAGGCAATACATTATTCTCTCTTTGTTTTTTTTTTTCGAAAGGAAACCGCGCTGCTAGTATGATTTTAGTGAATAATGAGTTGTACATGTTCAAATGCATTTCAGTCGTCGGGCATAATTGCAAAGGAGATGAAGGAATGGATTGAGAGCGAGGAATGCCTGGAAAGCTGTGGGTTGCAGAGAATGAGTGTGGGCATGTCCACTGATGATCTTTTCGAAAATTCTCATTTCACGTCTAAACTGTGCTCAGGCAAATGCCAAAACCGTTGCCCCAACATTGTCAATCTCTACCGCAATCTCGCAGCAGGAGAAGGTAAGTGCCCCATTAACCTCTGTTCATTCCTTGTCAGCGAACAGATATGATTTTATTGAAACACATGGTAACAAGAATGTAATTGCAGAAATATATTTACCTCACCTGTGCGAGGCTCACGGTACCCGAAGCAAGCGAATGATGATCGGGACTGCGTCTGCGCCAACTGACGGAGGACTGAAGACTTTTTCAGTTGATGGAGCATTTGCACCTGCTCCTGAATAGAGAACATATATATTACATTGCCCATAATATTTGTATTTAATCAATGCTATCCTTTCATTCATAGATTAAGTAAATTGTCATACTGTAGATCTAGTAGTATCAGGTTCTCTAGTTATGAATCTATTTGTCGGACTGCATAAAGTCTGGCTAAAGTTATTAATTAAAAAGTATTTTATTACATGTTGCGGAAATGATTCGGTCTTTTATTGGGTTTCTTTCAATCAAATCCCATCTCGAATAAAAGCCCGTCGATAATGAATACACCCCGTCGCATGGCTTCCCCACACTCCACTCATTTAATTATCGGTTTCACACGAGCAATCTTATCCAAGTGTATTTCCTCCCAACCAATTAAAGGGGTAAAGGCTGAACATATCGACAATAACTTATTCACATAATTAAGTTATTTTCCCCTCGTCTTTGTCTTCTTTTTTGGTATTTAATTTAGGACAATGAAATGAATAACATCTTGCGATTTTAATTTTGCAATGAAAGGATTTGCAAAGTGAAAGCAAAGTTTAAATTTTGATGGAGATATATTTACATTGAAGGCATTTTATGAAATATTATCTATTTTTTGAAATTAATGGTTGAGAATTAAAAATAAGGATATAAAAAGATGTAATTTTAATTTCAACCGTTCATGCTTTTTATTGCTTTTATTTTTATTTTAAATGAATTGAGAATGGTGTACTTTTATTTTCAAACAGAAAAAGAAAAAGAAGGATAGATTTAAATTAAAAATAGAATTATATTTATTAGCATCAATTCTACTTTCTATTTTATTTTTAAATGATTTAACACGTAGCAGGTTTTTTGTTTTCAAAACAAAGAAAAAAAACAAGTTGATAAGATTGAAATGAAAAATAGAACTATATTTTATTAATATTTAATTTTAATAAATTTTAAATTAGTTTTACCTTTTTTATTTAATTATTTATTAAATTAATAATTTTATTATTTATTATTAATTTTTTAAATTATTAGTTTTATTAATATTTACATTTTCATATATTTTGACTATAAATGTAAATTATTCTATTTTAATGTTAGTTTAAACTAAAGCTTTAAATTTATTTTAATTATTTATGTCTTTTTTATGAAATTAAAAAAATAATAATAATTACTATAATTATTTTAATTTATAATTAATTGTTTTATTAAAATTCTAGTTATTGTAGAATAATTATGTTTTGAATCTTTATTTTATTTTATATAATAAAATAAGTTTATAACTTAAAATCTAAATTAAAAGTGAGAGAGAGAAATTAACTTTTGATTAGTGTTTCATGCCAACAATCCAAGGATAGCGCGTGTCCCTAGAGAGTTATGCTTAGTGTAGAATTTCATTTGATTAAGGATATGATAATTCACCTTTAAGACCTCTTCAGTGTTCCTATTGCACACTTAAGGAGGTAAATAGATAGAGAGAAAAGAGATAGGAAGAGAGAAGGGAGAGGGATATAGAGATAGAGATATAGAGAGGCAAAGGGAATAAAAGAGAAAGAAAGGAATATCTATATAGAGAGATAGAGATAGGGAGATATAAAGAGTGATGGGAATAAAAAGAGAGCAATAACTCTTTATTTCTTTGTCTTCCTCTTTATCTCTATGTTTCTCATTATCTCTTATTATCTCTCTTTCTCTCTCTCCCCTATTTCTCTCTATATTTGTATTCCCTTCTATCTTTCTATATTTTCCTCCCTCTCTTTCTCTCCCTTAATCTCTTCTCCTATCCCTACTTTTCTCCCCCTCTCTCTTCCTCTTTATCTCCCTGTACCTCTCTCTATATATCACTTCATATCACTATTTTTCTATTTCTTCACCTCTCCTCTCATTATCTTTATCTTTGTCTCTCTTATCTTTATTCCTTCCTCCCCCACTTTTTATCTCCTTTAATCTCTCCCTCTCTCCCTCTCTATATATTAATTTGTATCTCCATCTCCATTAGGTGATCCCACAATACTGGTTTTTAATTCCATTGAGGAAGGAAAATTGTAAAAACAATCCCATGAAAAAAAAATTGGTTTTTAGTGGTTTGCATGAACTAGGGTGTTCGTATGGACCCAAAAATGGGTTTGCTTGAAACCCCCTTTGAGCAAACTCTCTTTAATGATGAGACCCACCTTTTGGCACATCTTTTAAAATGAAGACAAAGGAAAATTGTGTGTAATAAGGACTTCCTTTTGAGCAAACCTCCTTTATCGAAGTGATCATAAGTTACTCAAGGGGGGTCCACACTAACCCCTTTCCCTTCTCCTCTTCCGCCAAATTCTACAATTTTTTTTTTCCTTTTTAAATTAAATGAGACGAAAACAGTGGTACTTTTATGAATCAGAATCGATGATGGTAAATCAACGAGCTATCCATCAAATATATAATTTTAATATTTTGGTTTTTATTATGTATATTTTAGTTTGATTAAACATAGGTTTTCATCAAAATCAATCTCTCTTTGTTCTGTTACATGGAAAAATTAGCAAATTATCAAAAAAAATGAAAAAATATCGTGGCACTAGATATTGATGTCCTCGACCCAACAACAAAAAATGAATTTTGATACATACAAAAGCTATACTTATAGAAATCATGTATAAAATTTAAATCTGATTTGAGAGGACTTAATTAAACAAAGACCCAATGAAATTTATCAAACCAATTCATGCACTAGGATATCAGGTAGTTATATCTAACCAAAAAATAGAATTTTATCCTTCATAGAAAAAAATTTATGTGTTAGCTAGTAACGTCACTTTAAAATGAATACTGTTAAAACTAGTTTTCAAGGAGATGGGAAAGAAGTGCACCCACCTTTTTAAAAATATATATACATTTAGAATCTACAAACAAAATTTCACAAATCACTAGTTTGCATCATCTCCAAATTCCCCATGGTTTAGCTGCTATAGGTTCCCGAAAGTGAAGATTTAGTTAAAAAAAATTAGTTCAATGTCCAATTTGGCCAAAATTTGTAAACCAATATCGTGGGATCACCTCATTACTATCTCCATCTCCATATCCATCTCCATCTCCATCTCCATCTCTATCTCTATTTTCTTTTTTATATCTCTCCCCTATCTCTATCTCCTTACCTCTTCTTGTAACATTTCTCTCTTCCCCCTATCTTTCCCAATGTATGTATGTCTATGTCCCCCCCTCTTTCTATCTCTATCTCTCCCTTTCTCTCCCTCTCTCCATATTGCTCCCTCTTTTTATAACTCTCTACTTCTCTATCCTCTATTTTTCTCCCTCTCTCTCTTCCTCTCTATCTATTTTATTTATATCTCTTTCCCTTTATATCTCTATCTCAATAGCTCGCTCACTCACACACACTCCTTGTTTCCCCCACACTATGTCTATCTCTGCTATTCACACACACACACTCAATATTTATCCCTCCCTATCTCTATCTCTATCTCTCTATCTCTCTCCATCTCTCTCCCTCTCTATCACTTTTTTCTATGTCTCTTACTCTTACTGCCTCCATCTCTATATACCCATATCTCTCTCTTTCTATCCCTATCTCTTCATCTCTTACACTCCCACTCTCTTATCTTTCTACTTCTCTCTCCTCTACCTCTCTTCCCATATCTCCTTCACTTCCCTCACTCCCTCCTTCCCTATCCCCTATAATCTCTTTATCTCTTCCTCTCTCCCTCTTTCTCTTCTCATATATCTATATCTCTCTCTTTTTCTTCCCATATATCTATATCTCTCCCTCTCTCCATCTCCCCTATTTCTCTCTCCATCTCTCTATCCCTAAATTTTCCTATCTCTACTTTCTATTTTTATGTCTCTCTATATCTATATCTCTCTTCATCTCCCCTTCTCTCTATATGTCCTTATATTATATCTCTCTACCACTTTATCTCACCATATATATCTCTTTATCTCTCCCTCTCTCTTGATATCTCTCTATCGATTCCCCTCATCTCTTCCTCTCTATCTCTCTATCTCTCTCTTTATCTCTCACTCTACCTCTCTCTATTTCTCTATTTATTTGTCTCATTCCTCTCTTGATTTATCTTCATCTCTACATCTATCTTACTTTCTCCTCCTCTATTTAGAGACATTTATCCCTCTCTATCCATCCATCTCTCACCCCCTTTACCTATTTTTAGACCTCTCTAACTATATCTATTTACCTCTCTATCTCTATCTCTCCATATTTATTCTTCCATCTATCCTTCTATATCTATCTCAATATATCTCCATCTCTCTCTACCCCCTCTCTCTCTCTCCATCTTAAGTTATGTGAAAACTATTAGAGGAAATCACACCATTTGTATGATTTCAATTGCATAAATTCCTATATGGTAGGTGTAATTATAAAATTCATAAGAAAAATAATTACACCAATTCAAATTCAATTCATTCCTAGAGAATAACTAGTTTTACACCCACCGATAATAATTTACTTTGGTCATGTTAGGGATCTAAGGTCCTCATACTGCTTTCCCAAATATATAACCATTATTAGTACACAAGATACACATCCACATCTCTAGTATGTGACTTGCTAAATCCTAGAAATCAATCCATCACATCATCCAAATATTCTATCTTCTCCACTTACATCCTTGCCATTATTATGAAAATAATACTTCAATCCAAAAAGAATTCAATCCCATATTTTCTCAAAATTCCCATGATTTAAAAGAAAAAATTACAATCAATAATGGTTCCATCACTTCAGCATGCCCCCTAATCTATAGCTTCTTGGGAACAAGTGTCATTCACCTTGCAAATTCCTAGACATATTTTTAAAAAAAATTAGTAAAACAATATTTTATCTCAGAGGATGAAGGAGAGGGTTGACTTGGATGCCCCTCCTTATTGGTAGAAAAAAATCATTTACCATTATTACCAAATGTACTTGTAGTGAAATTTAAAATTAAATGGTTACATTTGGGAAGTTAATAGAAAATAGGTAAAGATCAAGATGTGTGAGACAATGTAAGAGGATTTTCTATAAATGGATATTATAATAGACTTAGATAATATTTCCATTGACAACTCAAGATTTTTTTCTTGATCAATTTGACCATTATGATAGGTATATGTAATTTATGACACATTGGGTGGTGTAAGTTACCTACTATTTAAGGTGTTTGACTATTTTGGGTGAGTTATGCTATATCCCATAAAGATGGACATATAGATTTACGTGAACATTATTTTCCATTACTATGGGCATACCACTCATGGTATCTTTCATTTATATCTATTATATATCAGTACCTAAATATGGTACAATTATCATATTCTTTTGGAAGTCATTAAATCTCTATTATATTTTATTAATTCACCCTTGACAATTCCACACTAGGTTTAGCAACCCCAATGTGATTGGACCTAATCATGCACTTAATTTTTTCCATTTTATGTTTATCTTCAAAAAAATAGAACTAAATTGGGATTTGTTATTTAATATTTATTTTAAAAGACATTAAAAGACCGAAAATAGGTATGGTCTAGGGTTTCATCACCCTTGTCCAACTTATTTTTGGCCCAAATTTAAATATGTTATTGTTAGAATTTTAACATTTATAAATTTAAATTTATTTGTTAGCTTTTGATAATTAATTTTGTAAGAAAATAAATTCATACATATAAATACAAGTCTTTTTCACCATTTAAAATCCTATTGAATTGATTGAACAATTGAGCATCCTATAAATTACTCAAGAGAAAAAATAGAAAATTTTATAGAACTTGTGATTAGTCAAGATTCAGTTTGTAGAGCATCAAATTTATATGTGAGTTCATTCATGTTTTATTTTCATTTGTTTTGTGAGTACTAACACTTGCAAGACTTTCAATCAAGCAACCCATCCTCCTTGTATGAGATGAGTACAATTACTTCAATCCATCAAAGAAAGTAGATCTGAGTGGTAAGTTGTAGCACTTATCAATTTATCATTCATCAATTTTATCTATTTGCCACCACCCGACCAAGAGTAAGCACTCTTTACATCATCATAACCATTATGGATGTGAAAAACTGAAATAGGCTTTGACTTAAGTAAGCCCCTATATGACAAAACCATTTCTCCCCTCTCTTGTGTACAGGTAATAGATCTGAAGCAGATTTGAGAAAGGATTGAAGACCTAATTATAAGATCAAAATTCAAGCCTCTTTTATCAACAAATTAGAGAAAGTGGAATTAATCATCAACATATGAAGTTCCAAAGCTAAGTTCAAAAAATAACCTACAAATTGTGACCATTTGAGATATGGTTTCTAATTCTTGAGATATTTACTTCCTTGTCTAGGGTTCTCGTGCCCTTTTCCAACCATTTTGAGCCCAAATTCATATGTCAAGTTCCTCTATCTCTACACCCTATTGTTTTGTAACTCATTTATGCACATTTCAATTCTATATTTCTTTGTATTTGCATCAATTAGTTGTAGCTTTGAATAGTTGAACTAGGTACACATTTGTATTATCAAATCAAGTTAATAATTAATCAATCAATCAATATCAATACCCTCTTAGAAAGAAGTAAAACCCTGATCCACCATTTTCGATCTTCCACTGAGGTTAGCAGCCATGTGGGTTTTTGTGATTATTTTTAGTTCCTTTCCAATATGATGTAGGATAAATTTTGACTTAGACCATATATCCATTTTTCCCACGTCACATTTTGGTGAACCTACCACTTTCTACACTTGTAAATTCTTCTAAAATCTTAAATATGTCATTTTAAAATTTGAATACAATCTTCGATTGTTTGAATTTTTCAATTATACATGTATATTTTACTGAAAAGCATTGAAAAAGTAAATATTTGCATTTTTTATCATTTCAAAAGATAAAAAAGTGCTAATTTTCATATTTTTTAAAGTATACTTAGTCAATTCTTACATTTTTCAATCTTAATTTAATTATCTTTTGAGCATATTTGATTACTTCAAAAACATAAAATTTTATGCTTGATTATGTACTTCACATAGAAAAATTACCTAGGTTTTTTATTTCCAAAAATATATCTATTTCCAGACATAAACCTTTACAACTTTGGATCCTCAAATATTGTAGGTCATTTCCAAAATTTGAAATTATTCAAAACTTTCATCTCTGGACAAGGGAACCATCACCCTCTTCTAGCTAATTGTAGGCCAAATTTGGATCATAATTATTTCTTTGTGATTTCTCTGTACATCTATGTTATGTTTTTGAAATTTGCTTCAATTTTTTATAATGTCATCTATTATTCTCTTCATTACATGAGAACTTTAGTTTTTTGAATCTTGTAATTAATTTATGAGGTCCATGACATGGTTTCCCATATCTAATACCCATATGATGTATAGTTTTTGTTGGTGTAGGTTTTTATTTTCCTAGTGGGTTAATTTATTTTAGTCCTAGGTTTTTCCTACACTATTATTAATCCTGCTTAAGATAATAAAGTGAGTTTATCATTTAATAGCTAGGAGATAAGTGATGTGGTGTCCCCTTCCTTAAAGGGTGGAACACTTTCCACTTTTGGTGACCATCTCCACTTTTGGTGTTTAATTCCTATTGGTTGGATTTTCCACCTTCATCATCTCCTTAGTTATAATAAACTCACTACCTAGCTTGTATTTTCATATAATCTTGCATATTTTTTGCATACTTTGTGAATCATCAAAAAATAAGGTTGGTGGTTTACCACAATGATAAATACATAGATGGACCTATTTTCATTTATTTCATTAGGAAATGAGATCCACACAAAGAATTCACCTACAACATCTAGGTGAGTAAACTCAATGGGGGAATCTACTAATAACCTTCTGACTGAGGACAGGGGTATCAACATAAACAACACTTTGTGGATAAAAATTAAAAATAGAAAATCTACTCAATTATGCTCATTCAAACTTGAAACAAAAATTTGAAGCTCAATACTAACAAAAATAGTAAACTTTTTGCAGATTTGAGAAGGGTTAGACATTGTTTACCAGACACCTAAAGGCATATTTGGGAGGCTAGTTAGGACCCATTCGCTTGTGGGTGAGTGGTTCTTTGCTCATGGTTTTCAATCAACTTTTAGGAGCCTCTAATGTTAATCTATAGCTTATGTTTGATCTGGATTTTAGTGTTCGAAAGTCAGAAATAAATCCTATAGGTGAATTTTTGTGGCTTGGCAAAAAATTTGACAACTTTGCAACTTTTCTCTTCAAGAGATCTTCAATCCTTCTTCAACTTAAGATATTAACCACAAACACAAGAGGGAAAAAAGTTTTTTTTTTTGGTGAATGGGGGTTTACCTTGGTCAAACCCAATTTGGGTAATTAAACCTTGAATTGAAATAATGAAATAGGAAAGGAATGATGAATGAACAATACTATGTTGGAACTCACCAAATCCTTGCATAAACCTTTGGAAATCTAAAATATTGAACTTGATCTTGCATGAAATAGCTTCAATGGATGTGGTTCTTGATGTTTGAATTGATGCTTGAATGCTTTCTTGAATCTTTGAAGCCTACATCACAATGCTAGCTCCAGAAACATGCATGATGCAACAAGACTTTGACATAATGCTTGAGATCCTAATTGCTGCAATAAATCACTGATTAATCTACTCTTGAATGCATTTTATCATAATCTTATCTCTTTTGAAGTCACATAAAAATTATAGGTGTTGAAATGATAAAATAACCTTGTATTTATAGGTATGTATCCTTAATTTCCTAAAAATTAAACATTACAACACAAAATTGAAGTTTAAATTTAGGGAAAATAAAATATCACCAAAACAATCTTCTAAATTTAGGTTCAAAGGCCTAGGGAGGACCCATTTTCCCATGGATGAATGGGCCACAAGCACCTATTACTGGAACACACATTGCTCAAGGAAAAGTGTTATGTGTTGGCATTAATTATTATCAGTTTTCCCCTTCAAAAAATGTAATTTATTAGGCTTGTAGATGTAAAATAAGGCTTATTAAGGCATAATTAAGTCCATTTTAATTGAAGATCCCAAAAAAGTCTGAAAATGTAAAGGATTACATTTTCTTACTCTACATTTATCCCCCACTTTAGTGAGAGGGTGACCTTGCATCAAACTCACACTAAAGTAGACAATCAAGAGCAGTCTAATTGTACAACTATAGGAAAGATAAGATTACAAAGGTCAAGGAGGATGATCAAGCCCCCAATATCTAAGATCTCATGGAAAACCAACAAAGACACAAGGAGACACATACTTTTGTTTAATATGTAGCAACAATGACAAGATACTCAATCATACAATGCCAAAGACTAAAAGAAAGAAAAAGAAAAAAGAAAAAGGGGTGTATCAAGCCTCTACCATTTGTCCAACTCAATGTGGATCAAGCCTTAGTTGTTTGTCCAAAAAAACATTTACAAGTGAAACCTATTTTCCACTATGAAAACAACAATGCGCTCACATGGGCTAGTGAAATTTGATGTCTACTAGGTGAGGCCCCAAAGAGTGGCCAATGAGAGAGTCTTATTAGGCTCCCATTGAACTAACCATACCAAATTTATACATCTTAATAACCTTGATAAGGTGCCGCACAATGTGAACTTTGAGCTTCATAAGGATTAGCAATATGCGTTATGCTAGGCACTTATGAACAAATAGGGCTCTACTAGCAAGCAAGGTGTGTTATGCTTGGTTTCCCTTAAAAAGGTTATAAATTCAAGCTTCACAAGGCTCGTAATTTGTATTATATGCTAAGCACTTATGAACAAAATTCAAATAGGGTGAGACATGTTCAAAGGGGTTTCGCTTAGTTCATATAAGGTATCCTCTTAGGGAACATCACGCCTAATGTCTCCAAGAGAGGACAAGTTGAGGATAAAAGATTCACAACTTAGGGAATGAAATTCATAGCATTCCTACTAAGAGGAATGTCATATGCTCAGAAAGGTCGTAATCTCAAAGGACACCAAATGCAATGTTACCACCAAGAAGACACATCACGTGAAGTAAGAATATTGCACTAAGAAACATGAATTATAGTCAAAATGTCAACATGATAATGCCAATGTATGCCCCCACTTTAAATAAATTGCTAAACACCATGTTGTGAGAACTTACTTTAAAGTAGAAAATGATAAATTATAAATAATAAAGAAGACATGAGAGCTTATTTGGAAAGCCCTATGTCAAGTATATGTTTCCAAGTGAAGCTATGTCATGAAAAAGGGTTGCTCCCAAATAAAATCCCAAACACATAAAGGATCCATGGATTCAGGGTCAACATATATCTTTGCTACAATGTTATTATAGAGCCTAGAAACATCATCATTCCCTAAATACTCATAGAATTGAAAGAATGACACATAGAGAGTGAAAAAAAAATGGGCCAACATGGAAGAGACCTAAATGTCTCAATGCCTTGCGTCATCCCCAAAAGGAAATCACAAGACAAAAGAGAAGATAAAGGTTTATGGCAAATAGAAGAATGTAGGTACAAATATAGGAATGAACATAAAGATATGTCAAAAAATGATACGAGGGTTCACATTACACACATGAAATCACACAAAAAGAACATGAAAAGAAGACAAATAAAATACTAGTAGGGAACATATGGGTTAACCTATAGCAAGTTGTCTACATCCCAGTGTTATTCATCATATGCGAAAGGTGGATAACTAGCCAAAGGGACAACGACAAGTGTTGTACTAGGAACATCACCACGTTCAACATATGGTGAGTCACTCTTTTTAGGAGGATTATCATGTTTTTTATTATTTAAGCTCATAGAAGAGGGAAACAATGAATTCATTGCATTATGCACTTCATCAATTTTAGCAATCTCATCATCCTCCAAATTAATCACAATAGAAGGTCTAATGATAATATCCATGGAAGGTGCTTGTTCTTGTTGTGATCGGGATAGAGGATTTTCTTATTATAGTGAAGGTGGAGAATCACCATGCATTGATTGAGTTGTTGTTTGACTTTAAGTTGTTGATTCTGCTTTTTCTTGTATTAGACAAGCAATAGCATGGCATACATTCCTATGCTCTCTAGCATTTCGGTATCTTTTAGTTTGATTTTTGAGTTGCGATTGTGTAGGAGTGGGTTTATCAACCATAGGTTTCTTTTCTTCCCACAAAGGAGGAATGGAAGTAACCATGGGAGGTTTTTCAACCACTTTCTATTTAACCTTATAAACTTGATTGATTTTAGGAGGCACAACGGGACTTATTTGTTTATCTCGTGGTCTCTTAAATAGGAAATGGGTCAAGGATTTTCTATGGTTTGGTCTTGGTTACTTTGAACAGATTTTCGTTCAATCGTGGTCTCGTCAAGGATAAGAGGCTCAATCATGGATTGAGGCATATTGCCAAGGGATAATTCTTCTATGCACTTTACTTTAAACTTTTGATAAGATTTTTAAAATAAGTCCTCATGAGGCCTAATAGGTTCCATAGGTTTGAGCCAAAAGAAATCCAAAGATAAATTCCCATGAGAAGACATAGGATTAAAACCACTATGATGCATAGTAAATATTTGATTGTTAAAGGGAAACTTCAAGCATTTGTGTATCAACAACGGGATGAATTTCATGGAGTCAAGCCATGGGTAGCCTAACTTCACATGAAATTAATCTGACGTCGGGATGATGGAGAATGAGACATTCAATCTTTTCAGTCCAACATGCAAAGGAAGATTTATTCAACCTATCGTAGGGAAAGCAAAACCATTATGTGTTTTGATCCATTCTTTCAGTTGTTCATAAGTATCTTGATAAATTTCATGCACAAATAAGAATTCTTCATTTATCACATTATCTGCACATATAGGATCAATTAATATCCCATTAGTAAGCTTGTCATTGATTCTTTTGGCAATATAAAGGGGAACATCAGGTGCATGTTTAATTATGTCATTTTATGAGAAAGCAATATCAAGGGACATATCGATTTGGCCCATACGAGTTTGAACTTTAATGATTCCAATTATACAATCTATAGGATTTTCCTCATTATTATTCATGTTTTTATCATTTGTGTCAACATTGATCACATCATTCTTGTTTTCACTAGCTTTGACAAAGGAGATGTTATGATTTGGCATAGGATTGGTAAAGATTTGCAAATTTTTGTTTGGAGGGGCAATAGACTTATTACCTTGATCATTAACACCACTAATCTAAATGTGATTAGAATCAATGAGGTCTTCCACAATATGTTTAAGATGCTTACAATGTTCTGTATCATGTCCATTTTATCAGTGGTAATGGTAAAAGGAATTTTATCTATATTTTGGAGGTAAAGGATTAGTATGATTAGGAGCTCTAATAGGATATAAGGAAATTAAATTCTTGTTTAAGAGTTGCAACATGATGGAATGAAGGGTATTTGTTAGAGGGGTAAATTGTTTATTCCTCTCCCCAAATGTAGATAGATTTTTTGTCTTTATAGCAACCACTTGGGTGTCAACACGTTGAGTTGGTTGAGGAGAATTGAGTTGTATGAAGCCCTTATTTGATTTCTTGAATGATTGGTAGTTGGTTTGAGGTGTGGATTCAAATTCTTCAGGATGGTTAGAGGGAGTTTTCACTTCATGACTACTAACTGAATTTTGGTAATCATGAAGGATTGTACACAATTTTGTGAAGGGGGGAAATTTCATCATCCCAATCTTATCTTGATTCTTACTTTGCAAGTTCTCAATGAACATTCATTGGAGATAAAGATCATGAATCCTAATTTTATTTGTGAGTAAAGAAATAGATAGCAGGTGATAAAGTTGGTGAATTTTTTATCGTCCTTCTACTTACATTTCATTAAATGTTTTAAGGTCATCTTAAGACCCATGTGCATTTGGAAATGGTTTATAAAGGCATCAACAAGTTCATTGAATGAATGTATTGAATTATTCGGTAAGGAACAAAAACATTCCAAGGTAGTATCTTTCAAGGATCTAAGGAAGATTTTAGCCAAGAGTTTATCCTCAAAAATGAAGTCACTGGATAAGGTTACAGTGTATGTGAAAATATGACTAATAGGATCTCCATGTGGTAACTAAAAATAGGGTTTTGAATGCTATCATATGGATTAGGACATAGAGCACACCCACTTTACAATTACCTCATTAAAGCGTAACCCTAGAGATCTCAATGAAAAGGAGAAAAAGATCATGCAATAGGGTTTTCCTAGGGGCTGGTTGTAAACTAATGAGGTCTTCACCACCAAGTAACAACTTGCAAAGACAAATGCAATGTAAGTTGTAATACTAAACCCTAATATGATGCAATGACTTTCAAAATGACCTCGAAAAGTAAATGAAACAACATAGAAAGTTATAGGAAGGACTATGTGCACCTGAGAACCTACAGATGACTGATTAAAGCTCTGAAATGCTAAAAATTTGACTTTTTGACCTCCTGGGACTCATTCGCCAATCTAAGTGAATCAGTCCCAGATATGGGTTTCTGCATAGGAACAGGTTTCAAGGAAAATGGTATCTAAATCCGCAAACAATTCTGAAAAACACTGGTAGTGGGACTCATTCGCCACTTCTAGAAAATCAATCCCATTCCGCTTTTTCAAGCATTTCAAGTTCAAATCTATACTCATATCTCTAGCCTTCCCTTCCAAACTAATTTATGGATCCAAATATAAGAAAATACCTACAAAATAAAATATAGACTTGATTTTCTTATGGGGGGTTTGCCTTGGTCAAACCCCTAGTTTGGTAATTAAATTTTGATAGAAATAATGAAATTTGAATGTAAATGTGAACATAAACCCTAGCCGTAAGTGTGTCTAAGACTAGGAAATATGAAACATAATGCATGAATGGAAACATGAAGATCAATGACTCACTTTAAGATACCTCTAATCACCCCAAATGAGCCCTAATGATGTGTCTACCTTCCTTAGGTTGAATGTAGAGTGATAATGGAGGATGGAATCACTTAGGAAGCAAGTCCTTAGGCTTGGCTTGATGGGTAGTTGCATCTCCCCAACCTAGAATACATCATGATTCACCATAGACAACCATGATAAACCCTTTACAATGCTAGATCTTGGATGATTCAAGTGAGCTTTAATACCTACAAAAACACTTTAATGTTGCTCCAAGACTTCAACTTTGTTTGCTTTTGAAACTTGAATGCTCTTGTGAACGAATGCTTGAAGATTCTTGATGCTTGTCTCTTGAAATTGCTCTTGAAAATGCTTCCTTAGATTAAAAAAATGACTTAAAAGCTTGCTTATATAGGCATTAACACCTAGTTTACCATTATGAAGATCTCAAAGGCCAACATCAACCAAAATTTTGAATTAAAAGGGTGATTTTCTTGCTCAAAACTTTAAAAATCCCCAAACGGGACTCATTCACCCAAGGTGGTAAATGGGTCCCACCTAGGGGGACTCATTTTTCCAAGGTGGTAAATGAGTCTCACTCTAGGTTTTTGAGGTAGGTTTTTGGGATTTTTGATGTTTTAGATGATTTTGTCAGGTTTTTAGCTTAAATAACCCTTGAGATCCAAAATAATGGGTCTTAGAGGCCTATTACTGATGATTTAAAGGGTAATTAATGTAAGGGTACCAAAATAGGTCCAAATTAGGCAAGGAATTGTACTATCTCCAAGAAGGGAGTATAATTTTTGCTACCACATTTAGCCCCCACTTTACCACCCATATGACTCTACGTGCATATGCAAGCTAAAGGAATTTGAATAGTACACTTCATTTCATAAAAAAGATACTCATACAAGAGAATGAAGCCCCCAATGTAGCTATCTACAAAACCACAATGTTAGGAACTACATCTTGCAACATGAATTCATTAGTTGTCCAAAAATCCTCTTATCTAAATTCTTCTAGAAATCAAAATCGAGGGTATATGTATGCCCCCCTTGATTTTTCTTGCTTTACGGACGTGGAATCAAGGTAGCAGTCTAACCACATCAAATAAGGTAGGTCATATCATAGGGTATTTCCAAGTACCATACCACATAATGATAGACATTTGATGAGGATGAGAGTAGAATCACATTTCCAACACTACAAATAGTGTTGAAAACGGAGCTCTCTAGCTCACATTATGTTAATTTGAATGAAAGACACTTTTCAACCCTAATATAGTAAAAACCCTAATTTTAACTTATATAAGAGTAAAAAGTGAAGTAAATTCTAACTATTTTGTCATTTACCTTCTTCTATCTTGAGTTTGGTGAAGAGTAATTGAAGATGTCAAGCCAACAAGATTACGTGCCTACTAGACTAGACATCCTACAAGATCAGGTGACCTGCAGCGAGCATTATCATTAGGTGAGTTGATTTTTCTACCTTAGCTTTGTCCTTATGCATTTATTTTATGATTTTTACGCATATCTAGGTTAATATAGGGCCTAGGAAGAAATTTTCGTGAAGCATCCCTTTTTTTCGCAAAGTGTCTCCTTTTTTTGCAAAGTGTTCCCTTTTTTCACAAAGCATCCCTTTTCTTCGCGAAGTGTCCCTTTTTGTTGCAAAGTGACCCAAAATGGTTCTAAAGTGTCTAGGACTCTTAGGAGAGTACACTAGAACAACTTTAGTACACTTTTTTGTATTGTTGATATAGATATTTAATAGTTTAGAATGCTTATAGGACATATTTTTACTTTTTTGTTAGATTCCTACCTGTTTGCGGCAACATCTAGGTGGCAAATAGATCAGTCACCTCTGAGACTTAGCTCGGGCCATAGTTTCAGCACAAGACATGGAGATTTTACAGACTATGGGATTGTACTAGGTGTACCTCATGCCCTCCATGAGGTACCACGATGCTATGTTGATGGCCCTTGTAGAGTGGTGGAACACAAACACATGCACATTTCATCTTCCCACCAACGAGATGACCATTATGCTAGAGGACATACATCGCATACTTTTAGTTTCAATTCAGGGCAAGAGGGTACATTTCCTAGTGGAGCAGTCATTTCGGGAGATGAAATACGATATGTATTATTTCCTTGGATGTCCAGTTCATGATGGTATGGCGAGGCCATGGATCATTCTAGCGATGTTGCTATATTTGTGGGGCCCCCTAGTTGTGCAGATTATGATGTTCACTGTAGCAATTGTTTTCATCCTTGACGGCCGGGGAGCACACTTAGAGGGTGGAATAGTACACATGATTCAGAGGATGGTAGAGCATAGGACCGTGTATGCCTGGAGGTGTAGCATCCTAGCACACCTATATTATGATCTTGGATGGTTTTCATTTCGGGAGATCAATAATATGGTACACTATATGTTGTTGCAGGTGTGGTGCCTAGAGCATATCATGTGCACCAGAATAATAGGATTTCCATGTCATCAGCCCTAGGGTATCCTCAGGTATTCAACTATCCATTGTGGTGGCTATGGCAGTATGGGTGACTTACATTTTTGGAGAGTCTGATTTGACCAACTGGATGAGGAGGAGATCATTTGGAGACCTTACCAGCTTATTCCATAGTGGTTGGATAAGACTCATTAGATGAGGAGATTATAGATGGGAAGATTTTTGATAGGTAGATAGGATTACGTAGTACGACCTTTCTACTATGATCGTGCCATGCGACAGTTTGGACAGGTCCAGATAGCACCCAGGGCACGACCCCTTTTTTAGGAGATTAGTACAGAGTGCTCAGAGACCCGAGGATGCTAGATAGTTCACTGTCGATGATGTTTCCTATAGTGACTCTAATGATGATGATATTGATATGCCTCCTTTCTTTGACATTAATTATGTTGGTACCATAGATTCCTATAAGGATTAGTGGTCAGTAGCATGACTGACTCCCATATTCCTAATGGATGAGCCAATAAGTGATGTAGGACCACTCCTAGATCAGGGAGACAAGGAGGAGGATAGGGCTGGGGAGATATGCTACAAGGCTACAAACATATTCACATATGTGATAGATGAGTGTTACGAGGCTGCAGATCTTGATTATGATGGATAGGAGGATGAAGGTGAGGATGAGGAGCAGCTGATGAGCAAGGGTGATGAGGTAGCAGATGAGGATTTAGTGGGCCACAAGTGGGGAGAGCCATCTCCAATTCATGTTACTAGATCACAATCAGCAGCTACAGCAAGCACCAACACCCACAACCATGGAGAGGCTAGCACATCCTCCATGCCCTCTACACATGACGAGGCTATCTTTACATAGCTAGCTAGAGAGCTAGGTGATGATATTTTATTTACTGTCATGCTTTATGTTTATGCTTTATGTTCATATATATATATATATATATATATATATATATATATATATATATATATATATATATATATATATCATGATGTTAATGCTTGATTATATTTATTGTTTCTATCTTGTAGGAGCTATGAGAGATCTTCATGATCTCTATTGTCAGGTGGCTACAGAGATAGTGGCCCCATCAGTCTATGAGGAGTCCACTAATACAGACTATGTTCCCCCACCCATCATGGGGTGGTATCCAAAGTTGTTCGGACCCACCATACATCGGACTACAAGCAACATATATACTATTGTATTCAAATCCATTTTTGACGAGCATTTTTTGAAATTTTGATAAACTATTGTCCGAGCTCTTGACGAACCCTCACAATAATTTTTCATTGAAACCTTTCATCGGCTTTCGAAAAACCTTGAAATGTCGAGAAACCGCGATGTGATGACTTCATTGGTAGTAAGCCGCGGTAAAGGTGATGGTGTTTGTCGAACTACGATGACCCATGTGTTGATATAATATGAACATTAGCTAAGAAAGCGGGCGGGACAAAATCAGCCAAAACGTCGGAACACCACCAGAAAATCATCAAAAGAGTGACGAAAGGGGCATGTCATAACGTTGGAAATTTCGTTGGATGTACAACAATTTCGTCGGTCATTTTTGAGGTTTCGTCGGACGTGTTCGTCGAAATTTCGACGAAACTGTGCAATTTTTTTTTTTTTTTAAGTATTCCATTTGCAAACATTCTAGTCTAGAAAAATGTAATTGGCTGGTGTAAAGCCAAATTCGACAACCTTTTCCAACATCCTCCTTTCTTGTTCCAAAAGGGGAGCTTTGTAATAGGGTATGGACATCCATCAAAACATAAAGGATAGAGGATTTTCATCAGTTGTAGTTGCAATTTCCCTATTAGACATGTATGAAAAATGTTGAAGCATAGACAAGGCACGCGAACTGTTTGATAGAATGCCTCAAAGAAATGTCATCTCATGGACTACAATGATTGCAGGATATGCACAAAATAGATTTGTTCAAAAGGCTTTAGAAATTTTAAAGCAAATGTAATTGGTTGGTGTAAAGCCAAATTCGACAACCTTTGTGAGCATCCTCCCTTCTTGTGCCAAAAGGGGAGCTTTGGAACAGGGTATGGACATCCATCATAACATAATGGAAGGGGGAGTTTTTTCAAATATTATGGTTGGAAATGCTCTAGTAGACATGTATTCAAAATGTGGAAGTATAGATAAGGCACGTGAACTATTTGATGGAATGACTCAAAGAGATGTCATCTATTGGAATGCAATGATTGTAGGATATGCTAATGATGTTTCAATAACTTTGGGTGTTTATTTTCTCCCCATAAATTTGTATGCAATTGACATGTGGTTACTTTTGTTATCTCTTATGTGCATAAACAATTATTTTTCCTATGTGTACTTCAAAAGAAAATAACGATAAAATTACCAAGTTTCAAATTTACTACACAAGGGTTGTAAATGATAATAATAATGGTGGTTGTATTTGAGAAGGCATTAGGGAAGAAATTTCCTCTAAAAATTTGTTGATAAACCTAAAGATTTTGAAACTCTGTATGCATTTATAGAGAAGGTTGAGAGGGAATTGAAGTGGGAAAGCATTACATGGAAGATCTATTTATTTAGTGGCCATTGGAATGCTGACTTCCCTAATATATGACCTCAAGAATCAATTATAAATCAATAACAGATTGAAAAGCTATATATTCTCTTTTTTGTAAGAGGATGGAATTTTGGGATAGAAAAATTTTGGGTTCTTTCACATTGTACAACAACAAAAGAGTGAGTTTTCTCTCTTCATCATATAACAAAAGATATACTAGGAAAAATACATAACTGATGTTGTGATCTAGCTAAAGATGCCAAGATGAGATATAAAGCTTCCTAATGGTTATAATTCAGGAGTTAATGCATAGTAACATGGCATTCAGACAAAGGAGCAAACAAGGTTTGTTGACCAAATCACTGCAACCAAATATTTGCAACTAAACAAAAATGGAGGATGACAAGAATTGGAGTTGATTGCTTCTATCCCAAAATTAATTTCTATGAAGCATATAAAGTAGATTACAAAAAATGCATAAAACACAGAAAGAGTGTGTTAAGCACTTGAGTTACCCCCTTGCTGCATATCCTATTATGAATTCCCTAAAGTACTTGGATCTTATACAATTTTATGTGCATCTTCAGTTATTATAAGTCACAAATAAATTCTTTATTAACTAATCAGAAAAATTTTCTACCTTTGTTTGTACTTTAGAAATGATAAGTTTTTCAAAAAAATAAATGATCTACATACCTATAATCTCACAATGCTACTTATTTGTTCACGGTCCAAAGATTGGAAGACAATATACTCATCAATATGATTTATGAACTCAGGTCGGAAGGTGGCTTGTGCTGCTTCAATATAAAATAAGAATCCAAAAGCTTGATTACCCTTGTTGAACCACTTAACTTTAGCACTTTCATCTGTACATTTTTTTCTACCCCCATTGTAACTCTATATAACCTCTTGTTCTTTAGTATTAGTTGAACCTTAGTTTTCCATTGATGGCAGTTAAATGGAATTAGAAGAGGAACTAGAACATTTGAATCCATGCTTGTTGATTGTTGCAACAAATTTAGAAGTGCAAAAAAGAAAAGATAGGAGGAAGAAGTACACACAACACAAGGCTATCCACAAGATAGTCAACTGTCCTGTTGTAGCCAACCAATTAGGCCTCTTGGAGAAGTGTTGTTTTGGTCCATTGCTCTTTTTCTATTCACTTTCATGAAGGAAGGTTTTGAGGCCTTGTAGGGGCATATAATACCTATCTAAGTTCAGTGGTTTGGGCCTGGTACAAGCTTGTATGTGGATTTTATTCTGACTGTCCTACCAGGCAAGGCTACAAGGGTTAAAAGGGTAAAGAGGCCTAAAGGTTAGAGTGATGAGAAAATGGAGTTTCCTAAGTGAAAATTAGGGTGTTAAGTTTTGGTTTGGTCCTATTTGACATGATCTAAGTGGTTACAAACCCTCTTGGTTGTGAGAGTACAAGAACCCTAGGTGAGTTGGGTCTTTTCCTTGAAGGAATAGTGGATTGGAAAGGTCCACTTAAAGAGTATTTGAGAGAGTTGTGCTAAGTTGGTGGTTTGATCATCTAGTTGATCATCTAAAGAAGCTTCCCCTGCTCACTCTCAATCACTTATTCCTACATAGTTCACTATCCTTGGTCTGTCAATCACTTAATGTATTCTTTCCATGTCACAAAACAAGAATCTTCTATCATGAACAAGGTTGTAGTATGAAGGCCTATAGCATTCATTCATTCATCCATTAATAACATATAACATTCATTCATTCATCCATTAATAATGTATAACATTCATTCATTCATCCATTACTAACATATAAAATTCATTCATTAACATATAACATTCATTCATTCAGTTTTTACATATTATCAGAAATATGGTTATCATAATATGATTACAATCACTTTTTTT
>VDFB02118885.1:0-10847 GCA_007258455.2 Sequoia sempervirens
AATACCCTAGATCTATTTCTGAAGAGGAGAAGATAGAGATGTTCATTGATAACTTAGTGGATGACATGAATTACAGATTGGATTTACAATGTCCATCTACATTTGAACAAGTTATCGAAAAGGGGCTCAAAATCGAAGAGGCTCTCATCAAAAGAGGAACGATCAAACACTCCATTGAAGGTTCAAACAATAACAATTCCTCTAACAACAACGAAAAGCTGAGATTTTGGCAAAAGAACAAGAATACTGATACCATGATTGATACACACACATCTAAACCAGTATTCACCTTGATGCCAACCCCTACAAACAAACAAAACAATGGTCTTAATGTCAAACAAAGTAATGATCAAGGGAATAATTAGAACAGTGGAGAAACAAAAACTCAATCATTCCAACGACCACCCAATAAACGAAAATTCACGCCGTTAGGACAATCATTGGAATCAGTCCTCAAAAGAACTTTTGGGCCAGAAAAACTCATTCAAGTACAAGAGGCTAGAAATTGGGACCCTCAAGTCAAACCATCATGGTGGAATGACTTGCATTACTATCACTATCATCAGAATAAAGGCCACATGACCGAAAATTGTTGGCAGTTAAAACATGCGGTACAAGACCTCATAGATCAAAAGAAAGTATTTGTAGAGGGACACCAAACAAACAAAGATCATACAACATTCAAAAATCCTCTACCCAATTATCAGAAGGGAGAATCCTTTTCCGCAAATACCAAAGGTAAGAATGTTGGTTATGTTTATGACACAACAATCCTTTGTTTTTCCGTCGCCAAGGAGGATGAGGAGTTATGCAATCAAGTCAATCAGAACAATGACATTACATCTACTAATTTGGTACAACATATGGACAAATCTGAAAACCAAATTAACATAATCACACTCAAAGGGAAACAAGAGTACCAACTAGTTAATGCCACAACAAGGGCACAATCCAAAGTTATATTGAAAGGAGCATCATTATCATCCCCATCTGTGGATCCTCCCTCTAATCAATATAATCTCATCGATCAATTACAGAAAATACCGTACAAATATCCATCTTGGAACTTTTTAAAGATTTCCCCATCCGCACAAGGGTTCTTTAACAAGCTATTATGTCTGACCATGGTACCCTAACAATTTGGATGTATTATTGGAGTTCTAAGCGCTATGGTGGGACATCTATCTAAAACCTCATTGCCTTTCATTTTCTGAACATGATGATGTA
Source organism: Sequoia sempervirens (assembly GCA_007258455.2). Classification (NCBI taxonomy): domain Eukaryota; kingdom Viridiplantae; phylum Streptophyta; class Pinopsida; order Cupressales; family Cupressaceae; genus Sequoia; species Sequoia sempervirens. The sequence continues at coordinate 1,228 of VDFB02118885.1, forward strand.
TCCCTCACCCATCCACATAATTTCGCCCTTCACATTGAAGTCCTCATCCATAAACACCGTGTAAAGCGTGTCCTGATAGATGGAGGGGTTGGTTTAAATATTTGTACCTTAAAGCTGATTCATGCACTAGGATACTCAGATGAAGCCATTGATACAAGGCGAAAAATCACAATCAAAGCATATGATGAAGAAGAAAGGTCCTTTAAAGGGTTGATCATATTACCTATTCAAGTGGGACCTATTGTCCAAAAAGTGGTTTGCCAGGTCTTAGATAGGGAACTGACATACAACATACTGTTAGGATGCCCTTGGATCCATGATATGCAAGTAGTGCCTTCCACCTATCATCAATGCCTGAAATTTCCCGTCAATGGACAGGAGGTAACAATCACAGCAGACTATAATGACACTCAAGCTTGTCATACATTGAAAACATCTCTGGATACATTGATACCTCACAATAGAGAAGTTAGCACATCAGATGGTGAGCAACAGCAAAGCTTCATATCCAAGTGGCTTCCAAAACAACAAAAATCACAAGAGATAAGGGTAGCACAATCTAACCCTTCAAATGTTGAAGAACAATTGGCTCCACTCTCACATCAATTCACCAAGGAAGTACATATAAGTGACGAAGGAATAAGTGAATATGGTGTTGGACACTCATTTCATCTATCACAAATGTTACCCTCCTTACAAACGTATGGACAACCATCCACAATCACCCAAAATTCAGAACAATCTACAACAGTATTAGATGGCAGATTTGTAAAAGCTGGGAACTTAGAAGAAGAATCAGAAGATAAGGCCCTACTAAATTGGCTTTATAGGGATGAGGAAGCTTCCACTTCCACAAGTAATATCATAGAGACAAATCAGTATGGAAAGGGAAAAACTATTCTGGAGAAGATGGGATACTCAGGATAGGGACCTCTTGGGTTAAGGAAACAAGGCATAACAGAACCAATCTAGCCACTCACACTCCAACATAAGGATAAAACTGGACTAGGATATGCAGCAGAACAAGGATCTCTTGACCGAGGAAAACAAAGTGTAACAGAACCAATTCAAGTTCTCACAATTCAGCAAAATGGCAAAACTGGATACACAGGAGAAGCAAGAGCAGAACTCACCAATAAAACTGTGGAGCGTATTCTTCAAATAAGAGATAATTTTGAAACATATTCAAATGAATATGAGTGGGACAATTTATCAAATGTTTCCTATGAAGATATTCAGATTGATGTTATCAAAAAGTATACCCCCAAACGTGAGGAGGGTCAAAGCTCGAGTTTTAATCCTATTGTCTTTGAAACACAAAATTTTGATGACTCAAGTGAAGATGAATAGACATCGATTGAGATAAATGATGTGGAAGAAAATACCTTCGTAGGCCTCGACATTACCATTAACAACCTGGACAACATTTATGTTTGAGCTTTCACAATCGCTGACCTCGACCCATCTAATGATTCATTGCCTTTACTGCATCCCGAGCTTATCGAATGGGAACCCCAACACCCCATCAATCTCCCTGTTTTTGACAATGACTCTACTATTATTAACTACCTTTGCTGTGAGAAATCTGATACTTGTTCTAACAATACTTCTTTTAATGATTCTTTTAGGCAGGAGGGTGCCAAGCCTTTCAGTTGCAAAAATATGGAAATAAAAAATGGATCTAATGGTGAAAACCAATCTATGGCAGTATTTGATCCTAAAATAGTAAAAACAAAGAACACATCCAATGGTGAAAACCTCATTGAGGAACCAAAGGATGAAAGGCTTGACATCCTCCCACAACATTACCATGAAAGATCATCAGTGTTGATAGAACCCACACAGTCTATTGATATTGGCACAGCAAAGAAAGCAAGAATACTCCACCTGGCAGCATCCCTGACAGATATAGAAAAACCATATTTTATCAAATTCTTTGAAGAACGATGCATCAATTTTGCTTGGTCATACTCTGACATGCCAGGCTTAGACACAGATCTCATTATGCATCACCTATCCTTACCAGCTGGCACTAAACCAGTAAAACAAAAACTGAGAAAGATGCATCCACATGTTTTGCATTATTGGTAAAAAATGATTTAGAGAAACTACTGAATCTTTGGATTGCTCGGATCTACTCGATTATCAGATGATTATCAACATTGTATTACCTATTTCAAGCCCGGATCACACCATCGAGAATATGTATTACTAATTTAAGGATTTAAATAGAGCATGTCAAAGGATGATTTTCCTTTGCCGAACATAGACATGATTGTCGATCTAACAACTGGCCATCAAATGCTATCACTCATGGATGGATTTTCAGGATACAATCAAATCAAAATAGCTCCTAAAGACCAAGAAAAGACAGCATTTACATGTCCATGGGGCACCTTTTGCTGGAACATCATGCCTTTTGGGTTAAAGAATGCAAGAGCTACATACCAGCGAGCTATGACAACAATCTTCCATGATATGATGCACACCTTCATGGAGGGACTAATATAGACGACATCTTAGCCAAATCTTACACCAGAGAAGGACATCTTGAGATACTAGGAGAAATATTCGACAGATTGGAGAAATTTAAAGTCAGATTAAATCCTAAGAAATGTTCCTTTGGAGTAACATCAACAAAACTCCTTGGATACATAGTTTCTACAAAAGGAATTGAAGTAGATCCAGCAAAAGTTAAAGCCATTATGGAAATGCCACCTCCTAAGAATATCAGTACATTAAGATCTCTACAAGGCCGACTATAGTCCATTAGAAGATTCATCTCTCAACTAGTAGATCGGTGTCATCCATTCAACCATCTTTTGCATAAAAATGTGTCTTTTAAATGGGATGAACAGTGTGAGAGTACTTTCAGTCAAATCAAGCATTATTTGATGACACCACCAATCTTGGTGCCACCCAGTGAAGACAAGCCATTGTTGCTATATATTGCAACAACAAATATCTCTTTAGGAGCCTTGTTGGCACAAGAGGATAGAGAAGGGAAGGAACATGCAATATACTATATCAGTAGGACACTCAATGAACATGAAGTAAACTACACCTTCATTGAAAAATCATGCTTAGCGATGGCCACTGCTTAAAAGTGCGACACCTGTTGCTCACTCCTTTGTAAGCTTGTTGCAAAAGAGTGATCCCTCAAATATTTGCGACAAAGCGGCTTTGGGGATTGTACGAAGTGGGTCATGCTCCTCAGTGAGTTTGACATTCAGTATGTTGAGAGGCGAGCTATCAAAGGACAAGTCATCGCCGACCAATTAGCAGAAGCTCCATTATCAGACTATCATCCTATGACCATTGAATTTCCTGATGCAGATATCCTCAATATTACAACACAACCATGGCAACTCTACTTTGATGGATCCTACACAAAACATGGATCAGGGGCAGGAATTTTGTTTGTCACACCTCTTGGGCACACAATTCCACGATCTTACAGGCTTACCTTCCATTGCACCAACAATGTGGCAGAATATGAAGCTTTGATCCTTGGAATTAAAGTGGCTATTGACTGGAAAATCATAGAACTACAGGTATATGGTGACTCTCAGTTAATCATCTATCAAGTCAACAATGATTACCAAACCAAGGATGACACATTGATTTTATACAAAAGACTAGTAGATGATCTAAAGAAATACTTCATAGATATCAAATTTGAGCAGATACCAAGATCAGAGAATAAAGCAGTAGATTCCATGGCCACAATAGCATCTCTTCTACAAATTCCTGAAACACAAAATCATTATCGATTTATTGTGGAACAAGTGTCAAACCACATCACATAAATCCAAATCCCAAACCATAAGCCTTTTGGATGGTACTCCGGTACCATTTTGGAGACATTTATACTTATCTAAAGATAATATCTTACCACGGATGCTGCCGCCTTCCAAAGCGCCTTCATATGCCGTCACAAACACCATTATTCGCGTACCCTTTCGCGAGTCGAGGCCTAGATGGGTACTCTTTTCGTTGTTTTGGAACTTATACTTGAATATTACTACGCTTTACATAGGACCATATGAAGGAATTTGCGGTACACATTCAAGTGGATTATCTTTAGCCAAGAAACTCCTTTGTTTAGGGTATTACTGGCCACACATGGAGCAAGAATCTTACTAGTTTGTTAAGAGATGCCAGAAATGTCAAATTCATGGCAACCTTATACATGCACCAACACAGGAGCTCCATCCATTTGCAACTACATGGCCTTTCTGTCAGTGGGGATTGGACTTGGTAGGGAAAATTAACCCATCTTCATCTAATGGACTAGAGTTCATTATCCAAACCAAATATTTTTACCACCAAAGATGGGTGGAGGGACGCCGGCAATCAACTTTGGAAAGCAAATATCATCTTTCATACTTAATTATCTCATTTGTAGATATGGGATACCTCAGTCAATCATCATAGATAATGGCAGGCCTTTCAAGAACCAAGATGTCCAAGAGCTGTGTGAAAAGTTCCACATCCAACATCGCTTCTCAACCCCGCATTACCCTTAAGGTAATGGACAGGCAGAAGCTTCCAACAAAACAATCCTAAAGATTCTCAAGAAGACTGTAAATGAGGTAGGGCGTGATTGGCATGTTCAACTTAACCCTGCTCTCTGGGCTTACAGGACTAGCATCAAAACACCAACAGGAGCTACGCCATATGCTCTTGTTTATGGATCAGAAGCAATATTACCTATCGAGGTAGAAATTTCATCCCTTCGAGTTTCACTAAAAGGACTCATTTCGGATGAGGATTATAGGATCTCTAGACTTCAAGAATTAGAGCTACTTGATGAACGTCGACAACAAGCTATCAATCATTTGACAACCTATCAACAAAGAATGTCTAGGAACTATAATCATAGGGTTAAGCCTAGAGTCTTCCAGATTGGAGACTTGGTCCTATGGGAAAACCCTAGAAATCAAGAAGACAGAGAAAAGAAGGGAAAGTTTGAACCTAACTGGATAGGACCTTATGTCATCATATCAGTCTATGGATCAGGAGCATACCGGCTGTCTACACCAGAAGGAGACATGTTGGAGGAGGCCATGAATAGCTTTCATCTCAGGCGATTCTACACTTAAGGATACCTAGTGCATGGTCAATAAAGTTGTCTTGATGAAAACCTGGCAAACAGGCGTCATGACGACAGAAATAAAAATAAAAAAATAAAAAATAAAGAAAAATACAAAAGAAAAAGAAAGAGGACACAATAAAAACAAGTGATGAAAACCTGGAAAACAGGCGCTACTTGTGATTTTCACAAGCTCTTCTATCTATTTAGATACAATTTTGTCACGATTGTTTCCTTTCGGATCATTTTCGTCCATCATTTGAGATAATCATTATCACTATCCATATCATAGCAGAGATATCATGTTTTAACCTAGCTTGGGGGCAACATCCTAGTGTTATCTGGTACAAATAGACTTTTAGCTTACATGGAAAGACAGTCAAACATGACAACATCAAGTGGCAATACATAAAAATCTAAAAACATCAAAAAATCCATCAAAAACCAAAAACATCAGAAAATCCATCACAAACCAAAAACATTAGAAAATCCATCAAAAACCAAAAACATCAAAAAATCCATCAAAAAAACCAAAAACATCAGAAAATCAAAATGCAAACACATTAGGAAATTAGAAAATCCATGCAAAAACATTCATAAAATTGAAAACACAAAAATAGAGTCTACATCAATTGAAAGTGGAGTCTGTGTCAGTCGAACTACGTGGTCTCTGTGTATATAACATAGGCAAGACTAATCTTTGATCAGTCCCCGAGACCCCTAGGATAGGTCTTTATGTTACATCATTTGGTCAAACGTCTGAGAATATCATGCAAACATCAGCACACACATTTCAACATCGATGATCTAATCTGAATAATGATTTGAAAATACATTAAGTAGAATTTGAATTGTTGTACTTTTTATTTTATCATTTGCTTATCATTTCTTTGGAGCTACTCAATGATGTATTGAACTAGAGAAGCAAGGAAGAAGAATGATACCTTTTCTTTGTTTGCTGTTTGTGAGTTAGTCATTATTATTTTGTGAATTGTCATGGGAAGTTCTCTACCAAGTATCATGGATGACATTCCAATTCACTTAAGAAAATGATTAATTCTGGTTTGTTTACGCAAGAAATACTCAGGTCATCATTGGTCTATCTTATACCATGATGCTTGTGTTCACTTGCAATATCAAAAGTCATGAAAGAAGTACTCAGGTCATCATTGGTCTATCTCATATCATTGATGCTTGTATTTTCTTTCAACATTTTTAAAAGCTCAGTGATGATACAAAGCAAAATCAAAAGATTATTGAAATGACACATAGAATTGCATGGTTAAAATAGATTGCATCCATATTAGTCTTGCATATGCATTTATAGATTGTTTCAAAAGCTACCAAATTTCAATCTCAAAAGCTACATGTATTCCCTCTCTACATCATATCACCATCTCTTCAATATTTCTTAGGATATCATCTCTTTCTTAATCATTTTCTTTCATTTCAATCATCTCAAATTCCATCCAATCTTAATCTATTAATTCTAGCACAAATAATTTAACTGCATCCTTGGTTTTGTTCCTAACCTTGTTACAGGCCTTTATCCAATCATTATCATCATCATCGGGATGTATCCTTCCCTATCCTTTTGTGTTGTTTCGGGATGTATCCTTCCCTCATCAACAACACTCTTATCATCATCATCATCATCAATCAATCTTGGCTTGCAACTTGACTGGGGAAACATCACGTTTATCCTTGAATCCATTTGTGGTTACTTACTTTTCATTTTCTCCTTTCATTATCTCTTCCTTATCCCATCCCCTATTCTATTCATCATTTTGCATCATCAAGTCTCAGTACATTAATCACTCCTATACTGGGGCATATCATATCAATCAAAGAAGTCAAACCACATTGCCTAATCAAATCTGAATCAGCTCTGATGAGACTTTGACCAAATCTTGTGAGCATCTATCATTGATCCTCGCCTATCATGAGGTCAATTATCAATCAATCATTAATCCTCACCTATCATGAGGTCAATTATCAATCAATCATTGATACTCTCCTATCATGAGGTCAATCATCAATCAATCATTGAATCTCACCTATCATGAGATCAATAATCTTCTAAGCTATCAGGATCATCAATCATCATCATAATCAACTAGAGGAATCAGTATTTCTTTATTGAGAGATAAATTGTTTCATCATTGTTTCTTCATCAAATCATCATCAAATCATCAAAAAATCATAAAAAATCAAAAAACATTCAAAAATCATAAAAATCCAAAATTCATCAATTTATCTCCCGTGGGGGCATATATCGCTATCATTCCAAAATCCAACATCTGGGGCAAATCAGGGGCATATTTTAAACTTTTCGTCAATACTGGCAGCTGAGGCAAAATCATTCTTTGAAGCAATGTGTAAACCCATCACTTCAAAGAGGGGCAAAATGTAGACACCTAAAAATGGTCTAGAGAATCTAATTAATTAAGTACAACTTATTTGATTAATTAATCTTAAATTCATCTACTTAGTAAATAAATAGAAATATTTATTTATATTAAGTTCATTATCAATTCTTCTACTTTATCATATTATTTCTCTCTTAATTAAATAAACAAAATTAAAAACTTTATTTTATTTAATTAATTATCATTTTTATCATATTATTTTCTCTCTTAATTAAATAAACAAAATTAAATACTTTGTTTTATTTTAATTATTATCATTAATATTTCCTTTCTATACTTTATCTAGTTATTTCTATCTTAAATTAAATACGTACCAATATCTGTATATTTAATTACCTTTATCATTATTTCTTCTGTTCAAACAAAGATATTCTAAAAAACCTTTTATTTAATTATCACTTCCTTTTATTTTAATTTAATAAACAAATCCTATAGCTCTTGATTTCCATTGAATACGGCCCCTCTTGCTAAAATTAAATAAACCAAAAAAATATTTAATTTATGCATAAATCATTTACACTATTCATCAATTAACAAATTTTTAGGATTTTTTAAATCTAATTAATGCAAACTTCCATTCACTGTGAAGAGTCAGACAAACTGCAGAAGTCCTCAATCTTCTTCCATCAATCCTCCTCTTCTTGCCCTGTAGTTTAAGTAGGAGGAACAATCCCTCCATGATCAGCTCCATCTTCTCATCCCAGGCCATTCAATTCTCTAGATTGAATCACAACCCCTTATCCTGTATCCCTGTGCAAATGTGCTGCCGTGAAAGCTATAAATATAGCTCTTTGGCTACAGGAAATGGATCCCAATTTGTGTAATCTTACTCTATAGGTTTACCAAGCATTCAAGCATCCAAGTAATCAAGCATTCAAGCATTCATCCAGCATCCATCAAGTAGCAATCAAGCATCCAACATTTGCAGTCATGGCTGCCATTACAATAGATTTGCATATTTAATCACATAGGAAATAGAATTAGTTCATTTCTCATTCTTTAAATGCCATTTCAATAGTTTAATTAGCTTCTAAATCTGAGAGCAAAGTAAATTAGAGAGATCCTTTAAGGTTAGAGAGTAATAGGATAAATTTCTGAAGATTTCTAGTTTAAATTAGTTTAATTTCTTCGAATCTTAGATGCAATGTCCTATTTAGAAGTGTAGAAGCATGTTTAAATTGTTTATCCCATTCTTCCACTTACACAAGTTAACCCTTTAACCTTCTAAACAAGGTACCTTTGACCTATGTGAACAGGTCAAAAGTGTGTTTTTTGAGGCAAGTGTGAGCCCTTGATTAACTTTCATCATGCATTCTCATTTGTTGATGAGAATCCATGATCCATGCCTCTTATCCCCTTCATCTTGAATTGTTGATTAAGCTTTTTGATCTCAACCATCTGTTCTTCATTTGCTCTCCTATAAATAGGTCACTATTTGGAGACAAATGGATCCATCTTTTATTGCAAACTTATGTTGTTAAATTTGCTCACATACTTGCTTATCTTTTTCTCACTTTTAGCTTGTTTTAGTTTATTTTTAGTTTCATATTATCTTCAAGATTTCATTAATGTCTTCCATGCATCCATCTTAGTTTGTAAATAAATTATGTTTTTCATCTTTTAGCATCATTTTAGCTTAAATTAGCTTAGATTAGTTTAGCAATTGCATAATTAGATCATTTATAGCATAAAATCATGGTAACTTAGCTTGCATCATGTTCATTTTTACATAATTTAGGTTTTCATACACCAAACACCATGGTTTCATCGATTCTCTTCCATAGAATTGACTAAAACAATCTCACTATCATGAGATTGGGAAAGGGTCATCGGTCCACATCAACGCGACACCAATTCCACAACAAGATAAATTTTGAATGGATTAGAGTAGATGTTTTGATAGCTTTCATATTTTAGTATGTTATATTTTGATAAAATGTTTGGTTTTAATCTTGTTTGATCGATCTTGTTGAGATTCGAGTATTGGTGGCTCCGTTATGTTTCGATTCTTCATGGATCAAGTGTACTCTGACCCATACTGGTAATCCTCACATGGACAGGTGGAACTCAATGCATTCAAAAGCAGCTTGAGAGTA